>BFEA01001033.1:67866-94309 GCA_003427395.1 Chara braunii
TAAGCTTGAGAGTGCGCGCCCATGCGCGCCTAAGCTTGAGAGTGCGCGCCCATGCGCGCCCAAGCTTGGCATTGCAGTTAGAGTGCGCGCCCATGTGCGCCCAAGCTTGAGAGTGCGCGCCCATGTGCGCCCAAGCTTGAGAGTGTGCGCCCATGTGTGCCCAAGCTTGGCATTGCAGTTAGAGTGCGCGCCCATGTGCCCCAGGCTGGATATAGTTATTTGAGTGTGCGCCCATGTACACTTGCGCTGGATATCTGTGCGTCCAGGCTGGATATTGCCATTCGAGTACCTTAGAGTACGCGCCTATGTGCACCCAGGCTGGGTATTGTCAATTGAGTGCGCGCCCGTGTGCGCCCGAGCCTATGATTATTATGGGATGATTTGCCTTCACGCACCCGTTGATTTATTTCCTTGCTGATCAACATCACCTCATGTACGTGATATTCTTCATCGCGCAGGGAGCATTGGCAGTTTAGTCCCTGCACAGATGACCTGGCTCAGTCTAGCCCCAGTACATGCAGCATTTGTGACTGGTCCCTGTGCATGAGATGTTCTATTGATCAGTTGCTGTTCAGCCGGGCCCTTCAGGCGGGCCTACTTGAGATTGTTGCTAATCAATCGGGCCCTTCAGGCGGGCCTACTTGAGATTGTTGCTGTTCAGCCGGACCCTTCAGGCAGGCCTACTTGAGATTGTTGTTGTTCAGCCGGGCCCCTTCAGGCGGGCCCACTTTTCGAGATTGAGTTGCTGATTCAGCCGGGTCCACTTCTCGAGATTGTCGCAGTCTTCTGCCAGGCCCCTTCAGGCGGGCCCTTTCTTTTGAGATAGCTGCTGCTCAACCGGGCCCATCCAGGCGGGCTCTATATTGAGTTGCTGTTCAGCCGGACCCATTCAGGCGGGCCCTATATCGAGTTGCAGTCAGGCCATTCAGACAGGCTTTTTCATTGAGTTGCTGACTACTGTTCGGCCAGGTCTTGGAGACAGTACCCGTACTAGAGAGGGTGTGCTTTCTGTCCAAGCTGACCCGTCGTCGTGAGACTACCCCTAAGTGGGGTAGATTGATTGAGAGGTTCTGTTACAGACATGTGGGACATCAGAGTTTCACTATCAGGGCCAATGAGTSCTCGACCTCGAGACACACGCTCGTGATCACCTACTCGGTGAAGGGGGCAGAGACGGGGGTGAAGGGCACCACGTACGACAGGATTGCTGATTACATATTTCGCAGGGAAAGTTCTTGGAGGGACAACTAGCTGCACGTGGTGTTTCCCCGAGTACCTTCGGCTCCTGGGGATGTGCTCTTCGATTTTGATGGATGCAACCCCAAGCCCCTTAGTGAGTCTCGCAGCAACGACAAGAGGCGGAAGGACGACCGGATTAGAAAAGAGATAGCCAGATTCGGGGTCCCAATCACTACATGTGTCCAGAGATGAGAGACGGACGAGTCGGACTTGGAGCCTTGCTCTGTGAGTGACGTTGATCTTGGCGATTATTTCGACTGGGACACTCACAGAGATTGAGTTTGTGGACAGTGACGGGAGCACTAGAGACCAGCGAGCGGAGACGTCGGAGGGCGACATTGAGGAGGATCACACATCTTCTTGCACGGTATCTTCTTGAGGGTGATTGACTCCTACATGTCAGACGACCCTGGGTCTGAGACAGTTATTGGTCCCCCAAGAGGGGAGGGTCCGGTCCCATACCTTGGAGATGATTATAGTCATTTAGTCAGGACGGACTTTGCTATGCAGGCTTATCGAAAGCCTCTTTACGGAGATCGCTTTCTCGAGGTTTTCTACATTTACTCTGGTGGGAGAGGACGTATTGAGATATTAATTGGAGCTTCAGGCGACATCATTCTTGCGGAGGAGCTTTACCTCAGGAGCGTCGCAGATGAGGAGATGGCCAGATGCATGACCTATATCTGCAAGATTGATCCAGCAGCGCCTCTCGAGATCAACTATGTGGTTCCAGAGTCTATAGCCACACGAGTTCTCAATGACGAGGAGTCCCAGACGACAACACTCACTCACAAGGGGGTACCGCTTATTATCATTGATTGAGGTTCCCTCCTTTCAGTCACTATGATGTATTACAACATTATTATTTATTAGTGACTGCAGCCCTCCGATGGCTGCGCCCTGCATATTTTTTGTACTACTCCTCAGTCTCGTTTCTCTGGTCATACTCTTGCAGAGTCTGGTTTCTGGTCTTCTCATTTTGTCAGTGTCAATTGCTCTATGCTGCATGTTATTTTTTCCTCCTTATTTTATGCAGGTTACACTCAAGGCAGCTTAAAGGACTCCTGAATGATATGGACTCTGCTGACCTTGAGTCTATCCTTTATACGGGGTCAGGTGCAGGCGATAAACCCGAACGCCTCACTCTAAGCCGTGTCGCCGCTGGCAGGAGGGATAACCCTGACTACTCGGCTGTATGATAAAGTGTGACTGCCTCTGAACACACCTCAATTTTCATACCTATCAAAAATTCATGCGTGACAGCCTGCCAGTCCTCCAACCCACTGAGCTCGGTCCCGGGGAAGGACATCTCACCGGACCCTTGGAGCAGTGGGGGTGCGACAGCGTGCCAAGGGAGCCGTGAAATGCTCCTAGTCATTGCTGGTCTCACTTGACTTTGTCAAGAGTCCTAGTTTGGTCATATATGTGTCAGAGGCTATGCCTCTCGATCTTTGATACAAAGGTCTTTGCGGGGGT
Organism: Chara braunii; assembly: GCA_003427395.1. Lineage (NCBI taxonomy): Eukaryota > Viridiplantae > Streptophyta > Charophyceae > Charales > Characeae > Chara > Chara braunii. The sequence continues at coordinate 70,582 of BFEA01001033.1, forward strand.
CTCCTGCCCTGACGTCTTGTCAGGGTCAGCCCGTGAATGTGATGGCGACAGGAGTAATGGAGATTGCTGCGGGACTTCTAACATTCAACGCACAGTTCTGCTTTCGATCTCCAGGAGCGCTCATTGACTTCTTGACTTCGGAGCGTTCACCTGTTGCAGCCCGTATTAGGGCTTAGAGAGAGTGTATCTGTTGAGTGAGTAAGCGACTTTTTATTAGATTAGAGCTGAGGTCATATATGTGTTTTTCGGTGTTTTTTTGTTCTTTGTTGGGTAAGAGCTGTTGTGATTTGTTGAAACCTTAGTGTAGCGTCTTTTGCATGCGATGAGATAAGCGAGAGAGTGTCGCCCTGTAGAATCGCCATTATGGTGGGCGGTGGTGTTTCCTTGTGAGACGACGCAGATTAGAGGAAGTGGTTTTCCCTAAATCGCGAGGAGGTGGGTGGGTTTGCGGGGTCTTCGACCCCTGCCGCGAGGGAGGTAGGGTATTACCGCTTAGATGTTGAAATTGGGTTGGGCTTCATGTTATCAGTCTAGGCTGGTGTCCTGTTGTCATCTAAATTCCTGAGGTTGTATGGTGAGCATCATCCCACTGGGGCTTCGTCATGGAGGATGGCGAAGCATCCGTAGGGGGTGTATGCAGAACCGAGGGAGGGGCTTACCCTAAATCGCGAGGAGGAGGGTGGATTTTGTGGGGTTTTTTGGCCCCTGCCGCGCGGGAGGTGGGGTAATTCCCGGGTTAGCAAAAACGGCATTATGGTGGGAGTTGGTGTTTTTGTATGAAGAGTGGGGGGAGGTGCTATCCTCTTTGAATCGCGAGGAGGTGGGTGGGTTTGCGGGGTCTCTGTCTGCAGATTGGGGGCCTGTGGGCACAGACCCCTGCCGCGCGGGTGGCAGAGCGGATTGGCAGGGGTTGGTAGTAACCTTGGATGAATGGTGGACATCATCAAGTAGCGTTGACCTTTGGTTCTTTTCAGTTCTTTTGTGTATGCTTCCCTTTTTGATTGGTGGAATTAGGACTACTGATTAGGGATGATAAATTTTGCTGAATTTTAAGTGAGAATTGTTGTGGATTGACTGTGAGGTGAAACATAGTGGTGCCCTGGATGTGCTGGGCCGATGATGCCTTGCCCGGTGAGGGCCCCACCTACTTTTTGTAAGGGACGCCGGACCCGGTTTTCGGCTTTTATAAATGAATTGTTAATAACAATTAAAAAAAAAAAAAAATTTTTTTTTTTTTTTTTTTTTTCTTTACATTTTTTTTTTTTCGCATTTTTTTAAAACCTTTTTTTTTTTTTTTTTTTTTTTTTTTTTTTTTTTTTCTGGTTTTTTTCCCCCCCCCACCCCCTCCCCCCCTAGTTTTTTTTTTTTTTTTTTTTTTTTTTTTTTTTTTGTCTGCATTCGGCCCGAACGGCCGAACGCCTTCCGAAGGGGTCCCGTACGTTCGGGCGTTTGGGTTCGGGCGTTTGGGTTCGGGCGTTCGGCCCGTCCCGAACGCCGGCAACCCTGTATATATGTATATATTTCAATGATTTTTTTAATACATACAAATCTAGGCTACCAGAGTGGCCCGGGGTCACTTGCCCGGCTGGGCCAAAAAGATAAAATATATATATATTCTTTAAAATTTTATTTTATATTTTAAATTTGGTAAAGAAATTCGATGTGAGCCTGAGGCAAAAGTTGTTTAGTTTATTTTTCTACATAACATAGTATTTTTTCATATTTTTTGGATTTTTTTTGTTTTTTGCTGGGACCTTCCCTTGTCCTTGCACGGGCTGGTAACCCGGGTCCCAGGCGCCCCGGTTGGTAGCCTAAATACAAATATGTTAAAAATAGGAAAATTAACAAATCTGTATACTTTGTCATAATCTTCCCTTAAAAAAAATTAAAATTTTTAAAAGATCTTCTTTTTTAATCGCAAAGTAAATCATGATGTCAATTCGACCCATTTTTATTATCAGTTCTCCATATTGTGAATAGTCATCGTAAACATTTGATAACCGTAAACATTTGATACCGGTTCCCCTTGTTTTTTAAAGGCGAAAGAGGAGCGGTTTAATAACAATATGGGCAACATTCTCTTGTAAAAAATGATTTCACATACGAAATTTATAGTAAAATTTTAAACTTTAAACAAATTAAAAATTTAACTGACTTTTTAACTTAGCAAATAATTTGGGCAACATTTTTCATTAGAGCATTTTTTTTTTATTTTACTAAATTGAATATGAACCAAGGTCTCAAATCTTGAATAAATCGATAAAATGATTAAAAAAATTTGCTTTAGTAAGAATATCAACAACATCCTCCTTATAAAAATAACTATCCAAAATTATGAGTAAGTCATAAATTCAAAATAATGTTTTTTCAAACCTTTGATCAAGTCAAAATTTTGACCAACTTTTTTGTTAAGTAGACATTTTGGTAGTATCCCTCCTTATGAAAGTACTTTTTTATATTTGTACTAAGCTTAACATTAGTTAAACTTTGTAGATTGCTTAAAGTATTGAAAACTAATATATTTTAACTAATAATATTTGGTCTAGGGTTTGAACACTCGATGATCATCTATGTGATGAAGCTATAAAAAAAATAACCTTAAGATAATTCATAAAATTGAAAAAAATACTAGGAAGATTTTCGTGTCCGGCTGGGCCTACATGACCGGGCACCCGGGCGTGACGCCCGGGGTACCAGGTGTGCATAAAAAAAAAACTTCTTTTTTTTTTTTGCCTTTCTGCGCTCTCTAAGAAGATCTAAAATCTGGGCTCGTTTCATTTTTTAAGAGTTGGCTGTCAAGGGGGGGGAAGGGGGGTATAAATTGTTTTTAAAGAGGCTAAGGGGGTTTAAAGGGGGGTCTTTTAGTATGATTTTCTAGGCTACCAGAGTGGCCCGGGTCCACTTGCCCGGCGGGGCAAAAAAGAAATTAAAAAAAATAAAAATTAAAAATTATTTTTTAATTAAAAATTTTATTTTAAATTTGGTAAAGAATTTCGATGTGACTCTGAGGCAATAGTTGTTCAGTTTATTTTTCTGCATAACATAGTTTCTTTTCGGAGTCTTTGGAGGTTTTTTTTTTTTTTTTTTTTTTTGGCTGGGACCTTCCTTGGTCCTTGCACGGCCGGGCTGCCCAGGGAAATAGGGTGACCCGGGCGGCCCGGCTGGTAGCCTAGATGATTTTGTTAATTTTTTTCTTTATCTTCGATTCGGTGAGGAATTATGAAATGACCCTCGTCCAAAAGTTGTTTGCCTTTCAATTCTACACAATTTTTTTTTTTTTTAATGAAATTGTTTGACTTTCCTTTTTTTTTTTTTGCGCTGGGGCTGCCCGGAACCCTGCCCGGAGGTCACGGTCGAGCACTCGAGCATATATCCGGGCACAAGTTGGGTGCCCGTTGTCAGGCGGTTGCCTACTAACCGAATACCTTTTTCCTGCAAGGATATAAAATTTCGGGTATGTTTTCTTATTTTCTGCATGTTCTTAAGGTATATATGCATGTGGCTGTCGGGTGTGGGCGTGATCTTGAGTTTTTGGTTTTTTGTACTAACCATTGGACCAGCCGGAGTGTTAAGTTAGAACAGGGGTCACAAGTGGGGCTGGACGTGGACAGGAAACCAGGGTTCTCGGAGAAACGATCAGGGCAATTGGTGAGAGACACCGACATTAAAACAAAGGGTCGGGGACTTGAGAAATGGGAGACCACGAGGAGACTCGTGACCACAATAGAGATGATCCCGGTCGCGTGCTTTTGGCAACATGACCTGGTATGGTGATAAAATCGAGGCGGACAGTTGCTGCGGGGTGAGATCCACGTCGGTGAAGCCGAGGGAACAATCGGACCGACGTGCTTGAGGCAGGTGTAATGAAAATCGGTGAAGGCGCAGTCAACTAGACTAAAGTGGGGATTTTTGGGACTATTTCCAGACCAGGCGGTGATCGGCGGGACCGCTGGGTGCATGGGTCTCGACATAGCATTGAAGGACCGAACCTCCTATGACCCGGGGACGATTGAGACTTGAACCCGACACGCTCTTCCTCTCTGTTTGAGGTATGGGTTGAGGTGACTGAGCGACAGGTGGCCTCACCACGAGTACGTTACACCAAGGTAAGCAAGAGGTGTAATATGAGTTGGGTAACGATGCAAGGGAGGCACTAGCATGGCACGTACGCACGAGGGACAACGATCGAATTATGAGAGCAGGATGAGAGGACAGAGCAAGATAGTTGCTTCAAGAGAAGATCGAATGGGGGATTGAGAGAAATCGAGGTGGTTAGGAAGAAACCACCAAGAAGGATTCTTGATAACTGTTTGCAGAAGCTATATGCGAAGCTGGTGCACTTCGAGATCCGAAAACGAATCTACTGAGTAAAGGGGACATGAACAAACAAACTGCTCCAAGATCTGGAAACAATACCGGATGAGTGGGAGAAGGAAAGCGGGAGGAGGCAAAACGTTGGCTGGAGCGCTGTCGGAGCTGATACCCTTACAAGGGTATCCACTCATGATTACGTGGTCGACACAACGTCGACACCGACAGACAGATTGAAGACGGCTAAAAACGGGAAATGAGGCAAATCCCTTGGCCGCTATGGTCGAGAATTTTTTGACGGCACGAGCGCCGAAACACGACGCGCATGAGCTAGAGTCAGTGGTTAAATTTTTTTCGGATGTTCGCCCGCCTTGTCGTGGTGAACGCAGAGACGGTAAAGATCAATTGATTAAAAATTTGAAAGACCACGCGCGTCACTTTGAGTCGCGCAAAAAACTGGAGAAGGGTTAGTAATTAAACCGCCGGCCATAGAGGTCGGAAGGTTAGTCTAACGGAAGGAGGTTGAGTGGGTGAGAAAGCGGCACACCGGGTTAAAGCATCAAAACGCGGTAGAGAGTGGGGATAATATTCCGCCCCCTCCCCCGACTTGGGTAAGAAAGAAAGTTAGTATACACCCCGGCCTTGTGGCCGAGGGGGCCAAAGAGGGGCATGCTGTCTGCCACACTAAGTCGACGGCAGCCGGTACATGCCTAAATTAGCCTAGGAGGGCAGGCCGTAAGCCTCTTGTAATTGACAGGCCAAGCCTATACTCTACTTAGGGCGGAATAGCTCCTGTTTTAACTGAACTAGGAGCTAGCCCAATAGGTGTAGGCACGGATTATCAACGGATTGATCTAGGGAACGAATTCGTCCGGCCTTCGGACTAGCTCCTTATTAACAAGGAGTTTTCTTTAGTTTTACCCCGCGCTCAGACGAGCGGGGCTCGAACCCGCGACTTTAGACTTAGCAGTAGTTGTTGTTAGTTAGTTATTTAGGCCACCTGCTGCACGCGACGAGAGCCTGACACTTGGTCTGCTCGGAGAGTTAGTAGTTAGATTCTTTATCCTTTTTTTTTTTTTTTTATCATTATTAGTTAGATTAGTTTTGGCCGTACTCCGTTTTTTTTAAGGGCTCATGTGAATCTACCTCGGAGAAGAGGGCAGATTTATTAACTACCCACGAGTGTTGGATAATGAGACCCGTAGACTGTGCGCCTCGCCGGGGTCTCGGTTCCTTGAGGATCTCGAGCGAAGGGAAAAACCCCGCAAAGTCGATGGAAGGGGCAAGTGCACGAGGACGAATGTGTGAGTGAGAGAGGCGTGTGGGTGAAGGAGCGTGCAGACGTGCGAGCGAGCAAAACGTGCGAGCATACAGGTGTACGGGAGTGCAGTCGAATGCGGGGGAAGAGCGAGAAGCGAGGTGTGAACAGAAGCAAGCTTGCGAGAGCGAACGTGCGGACGAGCAAGAGGGAGGAACGTGTAAGCAGAAGCAAGGATAAAGGAGAGCGTGCGTGCGAGCGCGCAGGGAGAGCGTGCGTGCAAACGAGAGCGAGCACGCAGGAAGAGCGTGCGTGCGAGCGAGAGAGAAGGCACGAGAGAGAGAGGGGATAGGAAGTAGAAGAAGAAGAGGTGGAGAAGGAGAGAAAGAAGGAGGAGGAGAGTGATACAGAAGAAGAAGAAGAAGAAGTAGTGAGAGAAGAAGAAGGAGAAGAAGAACGAGGAGAATAAGGGAGGAAAGGAGAGAACGAGAAGGAGCGACTTACCAGCAGCTGCAGACGACGGTGGCAGCGACGACAACAACGGATCGACGACGACGTGGAGCGGGAGCGAGAAACAGGTAAGCCTTCGATCCGCGGCTCGCCTCGTGATGCATCAATAGAATAAAATAAATAATTAAAAATAATGAATAAATAAATAAATAAAATAAATCGAATGAATCTGCCACTAGAATGCGGGAAGATTCGCTTGTGTGCGTGTGTGTGTGTGTAAGAAAGAGGAGAGTTAAGCTTTTGATGCGCACCTCGCCGCACGCTGCTTGGATCGATAGAATGAGCAAATAAAAAAGTGACAGTGTATATTTTCAAGTTTCAGCGGAAGGTTCATTCCGTTTTTGCTCATCCTATCGATGGAATGGGTACGTGAGTGTGTGAGTGCGCGGGAGAAAGAGCGAGGGAGTGAAAAATGTGATCGCTAATGAACGATTCTCCCTCAATAGAAAATCCGGCATGAATGAGTCTGGTCGTCGACGAAGGTAGGATATTTTATTACGACTTATTATTATCGGTATTACTGTTATTATCATTATTTATTACTGCTTATATTATTTATTGTTTATGATTACGAATTATTATTATTATTTGGTGAAGATATCGATTTTGAACGAGGAAGGCTAGTTTGGCTTGCCAATTATGAACTCTTGATGAGTTCTTATTTGGCGAGTCTCGTGATGTAATTCTGCGGTTGATTCGAGATCGGGACTAACAGGTCCCGTAGATATGATAATGTCAGGTGTCTGAAGGTCGCTATTTGGTCATGATTGTCATTGTTATTATTATTGTTATAATAATAATTATTATTATTATTTTTTTATTATTATTATTGTTATTATTATTATTATGATACATTTATTATATTTGTTATTGGTAGTGTTATTATTATTACTATAAAATTCTATAGTATCATAGCATGAACAAAGCCGGGAAAAAAGGAAAGAGGGAGAGACAGATCTAAGGCTGCTGTGTTTTCACTCTCGCGGCTTGAACTGCAACGGAACCCCCCTTTTAGAAGGAAAGATAGATTGAAGGGATCTTCCGCTATGATATGGAAACACGTATCACCGCTTGCGCCCGCCTGTTGTCACGCCTTCGCCTCAGCTCGCCCGTAGGGACACCTTTCGTGTGTGTGTGTGTGTGTGTGTGTGTGAGGGAGAAACTGCTAAGTCTCCAACCCGCTCCTCACCGCACTCTACTTGTATCGATAGAATGAGCTAATCAGAAAGTGACAGTGTATATTTCCACATTTCAGCGAAGGATTCATTCCGTTTTTGCTCATCCTATCGATGAAATGTATGCGTGAGTGAGTAAGTGCACGTGAGAAAGATAGAGAAAGAGAGAGAGAGAGAGAGAGAGAGAGAGAGAGAGAGAGGGAGAGACAGGATATACGTGGCGTCTGAATGAGTGGGAACGAGGTTATGAGTGTAGCGCGAGACATACCTGGTGCTGGAAGCGTGCGACATTGGTCGCCATATGCTCGTACTCTGGGGATGCTGTTGATGTCATGTTTCGGCTCCATAAGTGTAGGCTAGTTAGGATCTGCCACGTATAAGTCTGGGCGACGGGCGCCTGATAGGATATCAGCTTTGATCCTTCGTTAATGATGATGATGAAGGGACTATTGCAGGATTGGCAACTATGAACTCTTGGTGTGACCTTATGAATCTCGTGATGGGATGCTACTGTTTGGTTCGAAGTCACGACTATCCGATCGTGTGTATATAACGCTGGTTTGATTCCTAAAGTTCGCCCATCTTTCTTTACGATAATATTATTATTATTATTATTATTACTATGTCTATTGTTAATATTACTATTTTATTAATAAACGTGTCGACCGTTTCTACTTCTAGGACGTGGGAAGGGTCCTCGCTGACCTTCGGCTACTTGGTCCTACCCCCGCTACCTGCCATGTGCAAGGATGAGTGAGTACGGATGTGTGAGTACACCCGTCGGGGGTGTCGTGGGAATAGGCCCGTCAACCGCCCAGCTTATCGTAATAAAAATATGTGTATACTGCGCTTTCAGCAGGGAGACAGTGTTGCAATACGTTTTCGCTGCGATTAGAAGGAAGGCTGTGAAGGCTATCAGCTTCTGCCTCTCGGGTCTCGCATGTATCGGGTTCTGCTGATGTTGAAGGTTCCAACAGGCGCGTGTAGGTCCAGGATGGGAGGAGGTTTGAGTTGGGGAAAATAGGGGACGAATGAAGGAGGGGAGGACTGACTAACGCTGGTCGATAGACCAAATCGACAGGGTTGCGCAGTCAGTGAATAAACAAACATTGAAAGGAGAAGGAGGGAGGAGGAACAAGTACTGTCAAGAACAGACAGGCGGGGAAGGACGGACAGACAATCAGGGGAAAACAGACGAACAAACACAGAAAAACGAGGGAGAGAGTTCTTCTTCTTCCTCAAAGTCTTCTGAAGTCCACCATCTCTTTCTCTCCCGCTCATCATCTGACTCACCACATTTGAGGGCTACTAGAGAAAGAGAGAAAGAGCTTGATGACATTGGGTCCAGACTCGACTTTTTGAACTTCAGTCATTACCACGAGGGTTTATTTGGGACTTATGACAAAGACTTGGTGCTGACGACGTTCCCCATTCTCTCCTTCCTTTCATTTGATTCTCTCCTCTTCATCTGTGAATGTCATAATCTGGCGCCTTCTTCGTATATGCAGCTCCAAGCTCCTTCACATTTGGTGATAAATACGATGTATGTTTTGTCTGCGTTCAAACCTTTGGTGGGGCTAGTCATTTGCATTTCGGCATCCTGCTTCGCTATCTGATACTGTGAAAAACAAGGTCAGTCCTGGGCAGGTCGGGCTTTATATCTAAGTCTTCCCTGCGCTATTCAGCACCATTTTGTATGTATTAAAGTGCACATTGCTTGTTGGGATTCTACTTGCACTTTATTGTCCAATCAGTCCTTCTTATCACATTACGGATCCTAGAGTTCTGTGTACATCGCCCAACTAAGCATGTAGCAAGCATGGACAGGGGAAAGGGCAGGCACAAACATCCTAAATGAGGCACAGACATCCTAAACGAGGCACATACATCCTAAACGAGGCACGAACAGTCAGGCAAACCAACGGACACAGTCGGGTCAGCGATCCGACAAACGCAGTCGGACCTATGACACAGTCGGACAGACAAACCGACAAACTCAGATGCAGACATGCAGACACAGACACACACACCCGCACTCACGGACAGACAGAACGACAGATTGTGGGCAGGGAGATAGCAGGCCACCGTGGCCGGGCTTGCCTGACTGAAACCAGATAAGATGCCTGGTGGTCCTTGGTTACCAATGGCATCTGTGTGTTGAGGAATGAGGTTGTGAGAGAAGCGGGAGACATACCTGGTGTTGAAAACGTGCGGCTTTGGCCGCTGTATGCTCGCGCTTCGGAAAGTTGTTGTCGTCAACTTCTGCATTGTAATATAGGATAGCTAGGATCTGCCATCTGTAGTCTGGGTGCCGAGCGCCAGGATAGGGTATCAACATTGGTTCTTCATTGACGATGATGATGTTGAGCCTTTGCCAGCACTATCGAATATGAGCTCTCGATGCATTCCTATTTGGTGAAACTCATGGTTCAATTCTGTCGATGGTTCGAGGTCACGACTTTCTGGTCTTATGTATATCATGCTGCTTGATTGATGAAGTTCGTTACTGCTCATTATTACTATTATTATTATTATTACTACTATTAGTAGTAGTAATATTAGTAGTAGTAGTAATAGTAGTAGTAGTAGTAGTAGTAGTAGTAGTAGTAGTAAGGTTAGACCTTGCTTTCACACACACTTTCATGCATGCAAACAGTAGCGCAACAAACCGGTGACGATCGCAGATTGAAAACTCTGCGATATGGCAACTCAGAGCACAGTCCTAATACCAATCACATCAGATGGCTGAAGCGCACGAGCGCCTGCAACTCTCGGTTAATCACTAAGCTCAGCACGGTGTTCACATACTCATAACTTCAGATCCCTCTAGATATTCCGCACACAGTAGGCTGTGTCTCGTACACATACACGCAGACAGACAGAAGCATATAACGAATAGACAAACAGAAACAGACATAAAACAAACAGAAAGTCGCACACGGGGAGAGAGAAGAGAGAGACGGAGGAGGATAGAGAAGGATAGACATCTACCTTTTGAACGAGGAGCTGGTAACGGGACGTTGAGTTCCGTATGTTTGTCATAGGTAACCGGGTCACCAAGAACTGGCAACTACAAAAGTCCGAAGGAATTCTGAGTTGCGCGTGTCTGGGCTCTACATCTCTGGGATCCAGGGTGGACATTGTGTGATCTCTCGGCTAGAGAATATGTGTGTGCGTAAGCCAAAGGAGAGGGGGATGATGTACGGAGACGTACCTAGTCTTGGCAATGGTCCACAAGGGGCGACATCATCTTGTACTCCGGCTCTGCCGCAGACGTCAACAGTTGGGTTGACAACAATTGAGCTGATAGTGACTGTGTTATAACACTGAGTAGAAGGAAGGGCCCTGAGTACTTATGATAGAGATGAAGAAAGTATGATCATTGATATTAAGGTTCAGTACGTTTATTATCTTTTGATGATACAAGTGGTGCAGCTCTACTTTCTGAACAGTGTTGAACTTCTGGATTTCGATGGGATTCCACGATCTGGAGCTTGTCATTTTGCAGTTACCCACATTCCTTATATTATTATTTTATTATTATTATTGCCAACAGACTTGTTCTTCTCATACAAACAGATACGGATATGGCTGATGTGGAACGCCCACGCAGAAACTCAGAGATTCAAGCTTGGTCTGGGACACAATCGGGTTCAAGCTCACGCAATCAAACTGTACCATGTACAGGTCTGGGGATCGAGCCCAGGAAGCCGCAAAGTCGCTCACTTAGGGAGAACCCGCTTCATTATTAATATTGCCATTGTTATGATTATGATTATTATTATTAAGTTGTGTTATTAGCACTAAAGTACTTGTGACACCCGGCAGGCCTCGGGCCCGCCCTAAGAGAAGGCAGGCCTAAATATCCGTGAGAGGCGCCTGCCTCTGCTTTGCCTAATGTAGGGCTCAGACAAGCTGATGCAGGCTAGTTGGTTGGAGTACAGCCTGTGATTCACCCTGGGCTCTCCCAGAAGAGGTAGTTGCGTCAGGCAGATGAGCTCGGGACATGGGTTGGTGTGTCCAGGGCATACGCAGCATGGGGACGACACATTACGAAGTGATCCCGAGCCAACGAGATTGCAGCCTTGTTTCATCCTCTGTTCGCAGATGTTGAGTGGGGTGGGGTTGCGGTCAGATGGCAGGACGCCAGCGGGCCACGGCTAGGCACGCAGAACAACAAGCGTGCACCCACATAGGCTTGCAAATGGGTGCACGGGACAACGAGCATGTGCGCACACGATCTTGCGAGCAGGCAGGGCAGTAGTTACACACGTGTGGTCTTTAGGATAAGCTAAGCGAGATAAGGAAGTGAAAAGGGCAAAGATCTCCAACCAGGTGACGCATCAATCAGACATCCACGCTCGCTTGTTCACTGGAAGTTTAATCAGAACAACTGACAAAAAGTTAGTACTCTGATATTATTATTATTATTATTATTATTTCTATTATCATTATTGTTGCGACTGTTATTACTATTATCATTATTATTACTATAAATAATTACCAGTATTTATTATCATCCTATTATCATTATTGTTTTGCTTATTACTATTGATATTATTGTTATTAATATTAATAATTATTATTATCATTATTGTTATTATTAGTAGTATTACTAATCATGATTTTCGTTTGTTTTACTGTTGATATTCTTAAAACGCCACAAGTTGGGCGAAGACCAGAGAGTGAAGAAAACATGGGGCATTTAGGGAAGAGGGAGACAGGTGTCACGGTGTGAGGGTGCCCGCCCCCTCCATCCTTCCCCGTTTTTTGCCTTGGTTGGATCCTCTAAAGCTATCCATTTCTTTGAAGGTGATTGGCTGATGATGAGTTTCACTTACATAATAGTAGTTTTTGTTGATTTTAAGTACTCGCGATCAGTTGCGTTGGTCATACATCTCCGATTACAGGGCGATTGTGGGAGCTCTGTCGGAGTTCAAAAGGAACTCTGGAGGCAGGGAACCATAAGGTACGCGTCACCTATTCCTTTCCCGTATACCCTTACAGGCTACGCCCTTCTATCAGACTGCTTGTATGATTGTACGATATATTGTTCATGGCTTTCTTCATGACTAAAACACCAAAAGCAAAAGGGCTATATGATTGAAATCAGAACGTGCCTGATGTCAGGAAAAGGAACCTAGGAAAGAACCGAGAAGGAACCTAGGAAAGAACCGAGAAGGAACCTAGCCTGCATGGTCTTGAGAAAACAAAGGCCGTATGATGGAGGCCTCCGTCAGGGTCGTCACGCTACCTGCATGAAATGACTAAAAGAGTACTCGCCGTACCCAACCATCCGCCTAACTAGTTGACTTTTTACATGCATACATTAATGACGAGAAGATGTCGTGCGTCTTCTCTGTTGACTTTCCAGCTAAATCCATGACTAATCTGGTACTCCCGTGGAGTATATGTCTTTAATCAAAGCATGACTAATCCGGTATTCCCATGGGGTACACGTTTTCAAATAACTAACAAAAGCAGAGGTAATAGGAGGCTCCCGTGGGGTTCTCCTATCACTTATCTAACTAGATTTAGGAGGGGAAATGAGTACTCCCGGGTGAGTACACGAACTTCTAAGTCTAGATCGATCTGTGTGACTTCCGTGTAAGCCAACAATACCTTTTGCTCAATTAATACATAAAAGAACAAATGAACGGTCAGGACGACTAACCTAAAAGTGGTCTTGATCTCCTACGCATCGAACTGGTATTAGGGTGACTCCTGGGAGGGTTATCCTAATACTTCGTTTGATCTGAGGAGCATCTAACAAGGAAAGAATGAGATGATTGTGCTTGGGCAAGTAAAAGGGATACTCCCGGGTGAGTAACCCTGCTACTTGTTTTGGCAGGACTAATGGATTGGCATCGTTTGATACTAATGACCTAACTAAAGTAGCAAGTTGGTATAATGATTGGTTGACTCTGACATTGATAGCAGGAAAATGTCGTGCATCTTCCCTATTGACAAGCAGGTTACGTTGACAAACCGTCTTTTTGATCCGGTACTTCCGTGAAGTACACTTCTTCAGTTTAACAAAGGGTCATTAGATCCGGTACTTCCGTGAAGTACATCTTTCAGTTTAACAAAAGTCATTTGATTCGGTACTTCCGTGAAGTACACTTCTTCAAACTTAACAAAAGCCAGTTTAACCGGTACTTCTGTGAAGTACATTCCTTCAGTCTAACGAAAGCCGATTTGATCCGGTACTTCCGTGAAGTACACTCTTTCAAACTTAACAAAAACCATTTGATCGGTACTTCCGTGAAGTACACTCCTACAATTGTTAACAACAACCATTGATCCGGTACTCCCGTGAGGTACGCTTCTTCAGCTTAACAACAACCATTGATCCGGTACTCCCGTGGGGTACACTTCTTCGACCTAACTAAAGCCAATTAATCAAATACTCTCGTAACGTACTCATCTTCAAAAGCTAACAAAGGCAAAAGGTAGCAGGAGGCTTCCGTGAAGCTCTCCTATCACTAATCGAACCAGACTAGGGAGGGATTCGAGTACTCCCGGGTGAGTGTACGGACTCCTGAGTCTAGGTCGATCTGTCCGACTTTCCGTGGGAGTCAACATACCTTTTGCTCACTTACAACGCATAGGCCAGGTAGGTGAATTGTCCGGGCAACTCGATTAAGAGTTGTTTTTGATCTCCTATGCATCAAATTGGTGGTAGTATGGCTCCCGGGTAGGTTATCCTAACACTTGTTTGACTTGGAGGTCAACTAACGGAAGGGAAAAGTAAGGCGATTATGTTGAACAAGTAAAGGGATACTCCTGGGTAAGTAACTTTACGACTTGTTCAGGTATGACTAATGTACGATACAAATAAGTACTAATGATCCACCTGATTAGCATTGAAGCAGGACATGGGAGGCTTCCGTGGGGTCATCCTAATGCTTGCTTAACTCAATCTTAACGGGTCTAATAGGATACTCCTGCAAAGGGAGGATCTGATGATTGCCTGAATCCACTAACATAATCCCAGCTCGTCTGATTCTAACTAAGTAGAAGGGTGACTCCCGTAGAGTCATCCTATTACGCTTTTGAGGAAAAGACTGAGCTCTGAATCAAGTAGTAATAGGGGGCTTCCGTGAAGACCACCTGTTACTAACTTTGATTTGGAATTGACACTTGGATCCGGAGTGTTTTTGGGTCAAGTGTTGGGACAGCTCGACATAGAGTTCCTAACTATCTACTTAACTAATAAAAGGATAATCCTAGGTGAGTTATCCGATTGCTTGCACTAGATTGCCTAAACTGCTTGGTTGCTTGGACTTTGAAGGGTGGTTGGGTGCTCCCGTGGGGTGACTCGACTACTCTTCTGACTAACGGAATGCTTGGGATTGATCAAGTAGTGGAAGATTCCCGGGTGAATCAGGCTACTACTTGCGCATGTCAGGACAAGAAGAAAAGAAAAGGAAAAAGGGAGTGCTCCATCGGGAGCGACCCCAAAGGTCCTTTAGAAAGAAACGTAAAAGAAATCAGATACCGTAGGGAAAATGATTAGACAAGAAAAAGTTTCGTGTAACCTCGGTTCATTGATAGGCTCCTAAGGGAGAAACCCCCGAACGACATGAGTAGATCTGAGTTAGATTACCGCGTAAGCACAAAAGAGTGTGCTTATCCGCAGCAGAGAATATGCAAGTATTGAGAATAAGGGGGAACGTGAGTTTCCCGGGGACAGCTTGAGACATAGGCAAAAAAACTCCTTGAAATAAAAGGAAGAGGAGTGACAGACGGCTCAGGGTAGATAGAAGCTAGGGGTTAGACTTTGGGATGTTGATCCCAAAGCTCTCAAACCAGATCTAAGGGTTTAACTCTTTGATATCAGTATGTGGGAAGTCGAGTGAGAATGTTGAATCTTTGTTGACCTGTGTGTGTGCAGGTCTTTGCTTTGTCTACTGCAATTGAAGGAGAAGTCCTACCTAAAGGACTCAATTTTCTGTTATCACTCGATAACAGGTCGGTTGTTGCCGATTCAACTTTTTCCCTTTGACTTGATACCCACCTCGAAAGTCAAACCCTGTGGTCAGTAAAACTGTCACCTGTGGTCATTGTCTAAATGGTCCTGGTCACTCTCAAGGGTCCTTTGAAGAAATGTGAGGGGGTTGGGCTTACGTCTCAGGAAAGACAAGGCTGTCATACATGGTTTGGGAAGTGAAGGACAAGGTCAATGGTTGATGGTTGACGCCGTTAGTGCATGGCATGTGAACTGTCTATGCATTATTCTGTGCAGGTCTGTTTTGTGCGTGATTTCGGATTGAACTGGACCTGGTCTGTTGAAGAGTCTCGGACACACAGCACTTGTGAAAGTGGGAAGGGTTCTCGGTGGTAATACTTCCATATTCATCATATGTCCAATTTAACTTCTATACTATTCTGATGTTCAGCGAAGTCATAACCTGTTAAGAAAGATAGGACGCCCTTTGGTAGGAAGATGGTTTGATTGATAATTGGCATTACGCAGTAGCGGAAATAGACAGCCTTTTAAAAAGTTCGACCTGAATATCTAACGGGTCAGTTCTAGGCGTCTTACCGCGCGTACCCCATTTTATGCTACAGCGATCGAGCAAACGCCCACGGCCGACCTACCTCTACAAAGGCATGTAAAAGCCTTTGCATGTGGGCCGGTAGCTCAGCAGGGATACGCCTACCTGGGGTGGTGACAGCCTCTCGGGTAGAGGTAAGTTGTACCTCGCGGCTCCCCGACCTGTCGTGGGGTGTTGTGAGAGGTATAGCACGCGCACACGGTCGGAGTGGTGACTGGTTCTTTACTGACGAAACATCATGTGTGACACGACCATGAGGTTCAGCGCTCCCAGCGGGGTGCGGGACCGCCGCGCACGACAGCGCGATGTTCCAAGACCAGGTGTCACGCCAGATGCGTGCGCAAAGCTTCTGGCTAGAGTGAGGGGAGATGAACTGACAAACGGAGAGGGAAGTGCAGGAAACAAAAAAAAAGGGGGGACTTACAAGACTCGACAGAGATCACCATTAGGGAGCGAGCAAATTTTGAATCAAGCATGGGAGCCAATGACTGGCCACGGCAGAAGGAAGGATAGATCGAGGAAAGAAGCACATGCGTGCGTGTTCGGAAGAAAGCGGGAGGAGGCAAAGCGCTGGCTAGAGCGAGATGCTCCAAGACCAGATAGACCAGGTGTCATGCCAGATGCATGTGCAAAGCTCCTGGCCAGAATGAGGGGAGACGAACGGACAAACGGAGGTGAAAGTGCGGCAAAGGGAAAAAAAAAAAAGGAGTTACAAGACTCGACACACATGACCGTTGGGGGTGGATGGATTCTGAAGCAAGCATGGGAGCCAATGACAGGCCATGACAGAAGGAAGGATAGATCGAGGAAAGAAGCACATGCAGCGTGTTCGAAAAAAGGCGGGAGGTGGAAAATTTGGCGAACCACAGCGGACAATTTAAATTTTGGCAAATGGTGGTGGGAAGTTGAAAGTATATTGGGAAGCAGAGAGTGAGGCATTGTGATTGGAGGAAGAAGAGAGAGGGAGGATCGAGAAGGGAACAGGTGGGGGACAGAGAATATATAAAGAAGGAGGAGAAGGGAAGAAAGGGAAGAGCACAGGGTGATCAGCGCACGTTTGCGCTCGTGGAGGAGACGCGCGACTCGTGAGCGCACGTTTGGAGTTTCCAAAGTTCAGCGCTCGGCGACCTCCTTTTGCTCGCGCGGACGTTCGGCTCACTGGTAAAACGCACAATAGCGTCCGGTCACGGAGCTCGTGCTCGGCAGCGAGGCGGACGTAGAGGGGAGGAGCGTGCGAAGTAGAGGAAGATGATAGCCTCTGCGCACGAGGGAAGGAGTGTGGGAAGATCACGGACTTAGAGCACAGCAACTCGCACCAGTGCACGAATAAGAGGGAGGAGAGGGAGGGAGAGGGAAAGGAAACCTACGAAGAAGCTACAGAGAGTGGAGCTCGGGCCACTCGCTCGAGTGCGGGCTGCTCGTATCCCCCGTTGCGCTCACACATAAGGCACGATCGAAGGAGAGAGCTACGTCGACTGAGGTACTTTGCGGAATGGTGTAGCTGCCGCAGCTGGTTTGAAGAGGGGGCAGACGGAGAAGAACGGAGGTCGGTCGCAAAGAAGGATCGCTGAATGGCAGAAGGAAACGATGAGGGCGGGCGAGCTCGAGTGAGGCTGCCGCACCAGGAAGGTGTCAGGAACGCAAGCGAACTAACAGAGGATCTTGCTGGTTTGAGGAGGGCGAGCACCCTGGACACGGGCGCCAGTATAAAAGTGGACGGCTAGAGAGAGAGAAGGAAGAGAGAAGCAAGAAGACGGAAAGGGAGAGGGAAGCAGAGAAAGAAAAGGAAAAGGGGGAGAGAGAGAGAGAAGGGGAGAAAGAAGTGGAAGGCTTTCACCACCGATCGGGATCGCTGCCTCGTGCGCTGAGAGCCCCTATTGCCGTTCGTTGGTCACGGATCGGCCGGAGTTCGAATATTAGGTGAACACTAACCGGTTCATTCGACCGACTCTCTGATGTTTGTTTCGCGCTGGTTCTGTCGATAGGTTCTTTAACAGTTACGGTCCATCTCGAACGACCCATAAACCACATAGAGAGAGAGAGAGAGAGAGAGAGAGAGAGAGAGAGAGAGAGAGAGAGAGAGAGAGAGAGGGAGAGAGAGAGGACCTGTACGTTGGCCGCAACACGAACCTGCTAGAGCTTCTCGCGGATTAATTTGAACGGAACCGCCACTCAGTAAAGTCGGAGAGGGGGAGAGAGAGAGGGAGGGAGAGAGGGGGAGAAGAGAGAGGGAGGGATTGAGAAAAAGAAGGGAGGGGGGCATGGGGCAAAGGTCGGTTTCAGTAGGGGACGTCGTGAATCAATAGTGACTCCGACGACCAATTAAACATAGTGATTTTAAAAGAAAAAAAAAAAAAACTTGCAAATTGTGTAATGAGTTTTTATCGACCTTGCCGAGCAGTGACCCTGGCTATAGATTGAGTGAGTGCCGACTTTTCATATTCTGTATTGTTGGGTTTAACCCTGGCTACCAACCAAATGCTCGGGCCGATTTGAAAGGAACTCCTCAAATTGTGAGACGGGTTTGTTTGGGCTCTCGTCTGTTGTCTTTATTTACAGTGGTCTTGTGGGAGGGATACCCGTTTAAGAGGCACTTCCTTAAAGGAGTGATATTTTTACGGGATTTGCACTATCGAGTTTGTCCGCAATGAATACAACACTATCGAGTTTGTCCGCAATGAATGCAACACTATCGAGTTTGTCCGCAATGAATGCATGTGGGATTAAATGTCGGTCCTACCCCCTTTGAGACCGGACCTCGTCTAGGGGCATTGCGAGGAGGAGTGTGGAGCTGAAGCCGGACATGTCAGGCCGCTTGGAGCGGGGTAATAGAGTCGTATGAGTCAGAAGCCTAGGGAGGAGAGAGAAGGAAGGGGTTGGTGGTGAGAGATATGAAAAGGTGTCGCAGCAGACCCACATCCGACGCTCGAAAAAACAACCTAAAAAAAATATTCATACATTAATATACAATTTAAAGCTTAATTATATGTATACATTATAACTAATTTTTTTACTTAATAATTTTTACATAAATAAACATTCTTTTGCGTCATTAACTCGACGGATAAATTTGAATTAAAAAAAAAAAAAACAATCAAAACAAACATGCAATCTAACCACAAACTCGGCTAACGAACTCAACTATTTAAAAAAAAAAGGTAGATAATCGGACCATTAAATCAGAAGACGAGTTTAACCGTTCCAGAAAGTGAAAAAGACAGCAGATCATATCATAAATTCGGTGGATGAGAATCGTCACCCAAAAATATCAAATCAAAATAAACATATTGTTAAGTTACCACCTCGGAAAACGAATCCAACATTTTCAAAAATCAGTTAAAATATAAACATGCAGTTGAGTCATCAACTCGGCAAACGAGCTGAACCCTTTTAGAAAATACAACAAGTAGGTTATCGGACCATCAACTCTACGGACAAGAATAAACATCTACATATTTCAATTCAAATGAACATATAGTTGGACCACCAACTTGGCGGACGAGTCTAATTGCTTTAGAAAAAAAATCAAAATAAATATACAGTTGGATCATAGGCTTTGCGCATCAACTTAACGTTTTAAAAAAAAATAAAAAGGTAGCTGACCAGACCATCAACTCGATGGACGAGAATAAACACATAAAAATCTCACGTTGAAGTAAACTTATAGTAAAGTTATTAATTTGGAAGATAAGCTCAACACGACCGCCAAAAAATATTCAACAATCAAACTCTTTTTTGAAAATTAATTTTCGTCTCATCTTTTCCAAACAAGGTATTTTACAAATATAGGCATTTCAAATATACGGGTTGAAGTGTAAAATAAAACACAAAAGAATAAAAATACATTAACTATAATAAACAATATAAAATACAGAATTGTACAGTTAGGATTATGAGGAGTATAAGGAGAAAAGTGTGACCTACCTCCAAGTTCATTGTCTCTAGAAACCTTTATTTTTTTGTGACGCTTCCACTATCTCGTGGGTAGCTTGAAATCCCATAAAGTTAAAAAAAACGTCAACCCATAATTTGATCACGGTTGAATCTTGTCAGTTATTTCCGAGTCCTTATCAAAACGTATTTCAAAGAGAGTAATTGGGAGAAAGAAGGGTAGACGAAACTCATAAATGCTTAAGAGAAGGAGGAGGTTTTTTAAACACTAGCAAGAGGGTCTTTAAAATAAAGTTAAGGCAATCATCACGGAGTAACAATGAAAAAAACTCAAGTAGCACCAACGATAAAGTAGAAAGTTAATGACACGAAACTAATTCAAAAGCATAATCATAGTAACCCAAGTTGATGGTTTCTAAGTGTTGTAGGACAATCTCAATAGTTGTTATAAGTTTAACGTATACTCAAATATTTTCCATAGAAGTTTGTCTTTGTGACTGTAAGCAACAACAATAACAACAACAAGTAACGACGTTTTTTGTCCAATTAGATACACCAATCCAGTTGTAGCGAAAGCAACGAGTGCTTGGCATGACGATAACTACGAATCCACCGCCGAACGCGCATACACCACCACTATTAGAAAGAAAAATAAAAACTTATTTTGTCAAATCCTTACTATGTATGGATGATGAGTTTCAAAATGGTTATGCTCAATTTTGCAATAAGCAGCTAAATAATTATACTCCCTTCACCTGATCTTACCTCTTTCTACCTCTTATATCTACGTGATGAGTATGTCATACAATGTATTTGTTAAATCAGTCGAGCATAGTTGGGTGTCATCCAGTTAGCAGCAGGTAAGCAACTGTTTTTTCTACTTATGCTTGCATCAGGTTGTCATAATGGTCATATTGGATGAAGCAAACCATGGAATCACGACATGCTTTGGACAAACTTACACCCCGGTGCAGTTTGACCTGAGTGCTTAAACACATTGTCGGCGTAAATACCCTTACAAAGGTATTTGCCCATATTTTTGCATTCAACATGACGATATTTACGACGAACATGACTGTGACACTAGTGCAATAAATAGTACGTTTGCTTTTGCTTGAACACTTAAAAGGGGATCCTCGACCATTAAGGTCAAGGTGTATAGGTAAAAATAAAAAATTGAGCAGTATGCACGCACAACACCGCGACACACACTGTGATGGTTAAAATTAGAAATAATAGATTTCTCGACCACGAAGGTCAAAAGCTATGTTAAAATAAAACTGTCGACGAAAGTGAGGGGGCAAGTGAAAACCTTAGGAATTAGTACGCTGACGGGCCAATAGCCCGACGAAATGGTTAAAATTAGTATGAGTCCCGACCGGATAATCAGGGCGGTTAAAA
The DNA here is from genome assembly GCA_003427395.1 of Chara braunii. Taxonomy (NCBI): domain Eukaryota; kingdom Viridiplantae; phylum Streptophyta; class Charophyceae; order Charales; family Characeae; genus Chara; species Chara braunii. The sequence continues at coordinate 91,689 of BFEA01001033.1, forward strand.
GATCCGGTTACCAAGTCAGACGAACTTTCCGCTTGACGCATTGTCGCGCGCATCGGCTCCCGCCTTTTTCACAAAAGACGAGAGCCCTCATGACCATGTCAAGCAGGAGTAAAACAAAGCTAAACAGAGATAACTTAGGAACAACACATAATAACCCGGTGAACCACAACAATGACCGCCGAGACGGGCGAGGTTGTGTCGCCCCCTCACCGCTCTAGCCGGGTGCGCCAGATGTACTTCCCATGGTCTCCTACGATAGGATACGTTTTCGCAAGGCACAACTCGCCTTCCCTAAGGGGTTGTCACCACCCTTAAGGGCGTATCCCTATCGATCTACTGATGCACGTGCGAAAAGTTTTAGATGCAATTGCAGAGGTAGGTCAGCCGAGGGCGTTTGCTCGTTCGTTGGAATATAGGTACTCTTGGTTAAACGCCAAGTGGACCCGAACGTTGTCCGTTCCCTAGGGCGCTGATCTCCTAGGTATGCAACGAACGTCGGTCGACTAGGACGGCCTTAACCAAACGTGAAACCTATAAAATGATCCTAGTCCCTTATGATTATCTCTGGAGTCAAAATAAAATCTATGCACCTTATATCCAATCACACAAAATCGGTTTTTGACTTGATGAGATGATCTGCCAAAGTTATTCTTCCCAGCCTATATGACTAAAGAGACCTTCATACCGCCGCTTTCGAGGCGAAGGTTCGATATTGACGAAAGATTAGGAAATGAAAACCTAACACTTAACTTACGGCTAGATCCGCTGACACACCTGCTAAACCCTACCACGAGCGACTTCTGCAAGTAAATTGCACTGCTACCATGCAGATCAACAAGTGATCAAGTTACTGGCCGAATTTTAAACTCTCGGTTTAACCACATCTCTGCAATATACGCAGCTTGCTTCGAGGAAAGTATTATCCAACGAATAAAAATTGCGTTGGTCACTTTATTCTCCTGGACAATAATTACTATTTTTGTTCCTCGAATAATAAAGTATCCACCTTCATCATCAGGATACGCAAAACAAAATTGCGGGCGTTATGATTGCGCAGAGATAACCGTTACTTTCATTATCTACTTCTTCTTGCGAGCATGAGCTTCTTATATCTCCAACTTCTAATTCTAACAGTGGCTCGAAAGGTGGCCACCTGCAAAGACATAAATTACCCCCACGTTGCCCAGGACTCGACGAGGGTTGACCCACATTGCGCTGTCCCTCACTCATTCCTCTGGGAAGTGGTCTGTGGATACTCCTTCCCCTTGCCCGAGCCCGAAGACCCAGATCTCATACGTTGGGCCGTCACTATGGAGTCGGCAAAATACCACCCTCGACGAATCGGGTCCACTCCAAGTCGATAACAGGGCCGACTCCAAAAGCATATGAACCCCCGCCTTGGATGCGTCCTAAAGAGAAAAGGCGATCAAGCCCAATGCAGGTTGTCCATCTCGTTCTTCCGCACGACTTGGGAATTTAAATAAAACGAAAACAGAGTATGACGGGCTTAAACAAAAGAGGTGGGCATTGGAGACAGAAAGAGTCGATCCTTAACTTGAAGAAAAAAATCAAATTTGTTTATCTTCGTTTACAATTTTTCTTTCATCGTACATGTTGATATTATTCATTTCAAAATACAAGTACATTTAACATACAGGCAAGCGAAAGGTACAAGCAGGATAATCCTTTTCTTTTTTTTCCGACAGGCATAATCAATCTCGTTTGCAAGCATTATTCTACCTACCTGCACATATCGCAAAACAAAACAAACAAGTTTAAAGAAAATCAGTACAATCCCATACTCAAGTCAGACCTTTCCATTCACATGCGAACACACATTCCTTTTGCCTTTTCCATAAACATTTAATGAACAGGGTCAAGCAAGTGTGGGTTCACACAGGTGTGAAGGGAAATCTGAGTCAATCAACTGACCTTGGGTGAAGTTTTAATCGGCTCACTCAAGAAAGCCAAGTGAGATCCCAAATTTGAAAAGACGATCGTTGTTAAAGTCTGAAGTATGCGACTCACAACTCCCTTAGTTATGGTCGTTCCATTGAAAGACGGTCCACGTTTAGAAGTTGGGCCTACCAAAGAGACCTAAATGAGGTATCCTAAAAAGAGCATGTCCTCAAAATTAAGTCTCATGCAAACCGGAGGCCCAAGCCTCTTCCGATCACTGCATCCGACCCTAACTTCGTCCCACTCGGTCCCAAAATGGTTCTTGGTAGTCCCACACTCTTGTCTGCCACACCAGATGGTCCCAAACACCAACAACTAGCACCGTGGATCCTCCCAAAAAAAACAACGGTCCTTCGGTACCGAATGTCGTAAATGTCAGCACCTCAATGGTCACACCACCAATACCACGTCACCAAAATACTACCACCGTCGTGCCGTAAATTAGGCAGCATGACCCCACTGAAAATGTTGTTCCGCCGTGCTGTAAAAAAGGCAGCATAACCCCACTGAAAATGTTCCTGCTGCCGTGCCAAAAAAAATATCATCACGACCCTACTGAAAATGTTGCTGCTGCCATGCCAAAAAAAAAATGGCAGCACAACCCTACTGAAAATTTTGTTGCCGCGGTGCCAAAAAAAATATCAGCACGACCCTACTGAAAA
>BFEA01001033.1:95568-123607 GCA_003427395.1 Chara braunii
AAAAAAAAAAAAAAAAAAAAAAAAAAAATCTTTGTTTTCCCTGTGAGGACCAGCCCGTTGGTTAGCAGCGAACGGGCGGGGTCATTTCACAAAGCCGAACTAGATTCAAGCTTAACAAGGTCTTCTTCCTGTTGGTCGCGCACGTACACTAAGCACAATAAGAATGTCAGGTACAGCGCAAACATTGGCAAGCCCAGCTTCACAATGATAAAAATAGTCTTCATCAAAGGATACAAAAGCGACGCATGCCTGGATGCCACGACCAGTTTTCCCGAAGCGGCCCCACCAGCTCCAAGTCTTGAAACGCTAAAGAATCGATAGGCCAGACTCCCTTTTGCGCGCATGTACTATATTCCACTTTATCATGGAAGTATCTACACATGACTTCCCGGCTGATTGTCCGCACCTACACATTTGTCATTTGGTCCGATACTCGTCGGAGTTCCCAACATATGTCCAGTTTCGCGCCTACACATCATACATGACGCGTTCCTTTGTTTCTCCCCCCCCCATGCGCGCCCGCACCTGGGCACCAAAAGTGCCGGGTTCTAGCGATTGTTAACAATTGCTGCCCGTTTTTAAACACGAACGGGCGCAACTGTATACTGCCACAACGTTATGGGGGAACTAAGAAAAAAAAAAAAAAAAAAAAAAAAAATCTAAAAAAGAATCTAAAAAATAAAAGAAAAAAACGGACTAACATGCAAAACGGTCGCCCGTTCAGAACCGACACCTCTAAGTGCAGTGGGGACTTAAGTGCCCCAGTCACTTCTGTTGGCGCCATGTGGCACTTCGATTTCTGTTTTTTTTTTGTTTTTTTTTTTCCATTGACCTAACCAAGTGTCACGTCGTCATCTCCAAGTTTATAGCCACGAGCAATTTAAATACAGACTTTAGTTCGAATCCAAATGGATTCGAAAAAAAATCTCCTTTTTTTTTCCGGTTTATGCATGTCGTCCTCACGCAGGGGTCATGTTAGCCCCACGCGGCTGATCATAGCCGCGTGATCTCATCGATCGCGCGACCGAAATCGGTCGCGCTTTTGTAATGGCCAACTCCAAAAGGAGCTAGCCCAGATAGGGCACTGTCGGATTCGTTCCCTGCAGTGTTTACCTACTGGGTTAGCTCCTATCACGACAGTAATAGGAACAACTCTCCTATAAGAAGAGATGGCCCAGTCGCCAAGTTGCTCCCATGTAGCCTAGCAACTTTGAGGTCTGGCCTACCGGCAGGCCAATCCCCACCCCCTTTTTCACTTGGCGGGGCATCGAGCCTTCATGCTAGGTACCCTGCCTTTGCCATCGTGTTGTCGGCATACGCTCGACCTGATCGAAATACAAAGGTCGGCCTGTGGCTTTAACGGGGCCGCACTTTTTACGCACGGAGGTCTCAATTAGCCTTATAGGTTCAGAATCGCGCGACTGATTTAAGTAGAATACGTATAAAATTTTATATATATATATATATATATATATATATATATATATATATATATATATACAATGATCGTACATCCGTGTGGCCTTACCAAACATGGGGAGTGACAGGTTCTGCCGCCGATCCTTGCCGCCATTCCAGATGCCGCAAGCGTCAGGTCTTAGGTCGAGTTTGAATGAACTTCTGGCAAATAACCCATCTCATCAAGTTATGAAGCCCGGATAACCCTTTACTAAGTTGGACATCATCCGATACTTAAAAACACCTGGCAGATACCCTTGTCAAAATATGAAATTAGTATAAAAACCCCGATCACGAAGGCCTAGAAAGTCAGTTGAGTGGGACAAGTGAACGACACGCACATGAATTAACATTTATTTTCAATTCGTCAAGGCATCCAGACTTTGATCAAATTAGTATAGGTATCGGTTGTATGACCGTAGCAATTGAAAAGTGGAGGATGTTGAGTCGCATAAAAATAATTTGTTAGTGAGCCGACCATTTATAGTTATATTTTCATAGTAGCAGGGCTCGAACCGCGAAAGTGCAGTAAGATGTCAACTCAACTCAACTTTGTAGTGAAAAAAAGTTAATCTAACGATTAGATAAATTTGATTCCTCAACCTGCAGCATAGTAAACAACGCCTAACCCCATTGGGCTAACTCCTACTATAGCCAAAAGAAGAGCAACTTAGCTATAAGTATAGCTACATAGCATAACAAATAAGATTTAATACGGGGCGGAGGCCCTGTGATAGTGGTAGGCCTCGAACCAACACCCTTCAAAGTGGAAGTAGTTAAGTTAGATTTGTTATTTGCTCCTGTCTCGACAGGTGTTAATCTATGAAAGCAAATAATTCGATTTTGTTTGTTATACTTTTTTTTTCATCTTATTTATTTTTGGTTAATTCCTCTTTATTTGTAATATTCTCAATTTTATCTTAATGAATAATGTCGTTATGGCTAGCTGGATGCATTAGCAACGAAGATTTCCGTACTAAAGTCGCAGATAGAAAAAATCTCTTAAATCCTGACTTGCTCGCACGATGCTTGGCACGTGCGAGAGGAGGTGGTTAATGCGAAAACCGAGCATTTTGCCAATAATTACACCTCCCATTTATTTTCTCACCCCCATCGAGTAACAACTGTGGTTATGGTTCACGCTCTCCCCTACACCACACACAACCCACACACATGCACACTTGTGACGGTCAAAGACCCTACCTACACCGAAGGGGGGAGCAAGCCAACTATCTTAATTGGTTGGCACGGAGAGTGCCGCAGGTGGTCAGTTAGGATTGAACCCACGACCTCCAGAATGTCACTTGCTTGCCCAACCGACTGAGGTAGACCGCTTGCTCACATGAGGGTTTAACCCCCTGTCCTCTATTTTATTTTTTGTATGATTTAGTTTTGTTGTTGAGTCGTGCCACCAAAGAGTAAACACCAATTAAATTTTATTGGTAGATTTATTACTATTATTATTATTATTATTATTATTGAAGTTATTTCGTTTTCTTTTTGCATGGCTCAAATTTAAATGTTTGAACTTACCTCGATGAATACTCCGCATTTCATAGGACGGATTCATCCAAGATAAAGTGAGAGATGTCAGCTTGTCGCGGTTAACACTCAGTCGCTGCCATAAGCGGGAAGCTAAGGCCATTAGGGGATGCCACGATCGGGCGCGTGTGCTTTGCAGCTTTAGAGAGCAAAGGGGAAACTCTTACGAGGCAACAGAGACACTCACCTGGTTTGCGCGGTGTCGGGGCGAATACCCTTACAAGGGTATCCGCCCTGGTTTTCGCAAGTGACAGAAGGTAAGGCTTGCTCAGAATCTGAGTACACTGTGCGAAGTTGCGGTTGTGTTGATTCGCGTTGACTGAATGGTCGACGGGGAGGGAAGAGCATGTGGGCGCGCAGTTTTGAGGCGCGTGTGATGAATTTTTCTTTTGATATCATAGGGTCGGCATTTCCGCCGGCAAAGAGTTTTGGGTTTGATTAAAACTAGGAAAGGTTGTTCCTCATGGCGAACTGACCATGGCGCACCTGCATTCATACGACATGCGCCGTCGGAAGAGGGTAGCTAGGGGGCGGCACACTTGTGCTGCATAGGCGACGGTAGCAAACAGGAAAATTTTACCCCGTCATACGGCAAGGGCCGGTGCGTAGGAACCATGGACGCAAGCAGTGGCCTCCGCGCGGCATTATGGGGGCCACAGGCGTGACATGCCGAACAAAATCCGGGCCTAACCGCCAGTGCGTGCATACAGGGCCGTGGGGTTGAGTGGGGGATTATGCAGCGGCCTTAGTACTGCTGCTGCAGGCCCAGGCTGGCTGCGACTACCGTTCATATCCGGGGCCGCGCGCACCCAATCCAAGCTGGGGCTTAGCCCTATTGGTTACGGTGCCAGACTCTCACCAGGTGGATTTCGGGGTCGAGGCCAGCAGCCAGCAGCGGAGGCTTGCGTTGGAGTGAGCTGTGGGGTTGAGGGTCCTGTGGGGCTATCCCCCTTGGCTTTTCAAGGGGGACTTCCGACCGCGGGCCCATAGGAAAGGACCAAGCACCAATGGTCCTCCTCCCCCAGCCGCTTTCTCCTTTATTATTTAAAGTTTTTTTTTTTTTTTTTTTTTTTCAATTGAATGGTTCATTTCATTTCAGAATATCGAAGAGGCTGGGGTCCTCACAATTCTACCCGGAGATACGGGGCCATTGCCCAGCTTCGGCTAATGCTGGAGAGCGGGTCCAGCGTCCCTTCAACTATTCCTTCGCACAACCCTACCTGCGATCTCCTCATCAAGCAAGAGGTCAGTTATTCTCCTATAGACTCCAGACATTGTTTCAAACCAGCTGATCCTAGAAAATCTCCCATGCATCAATTCTACTAAGTACTATGAGGAGGTTGCTAGTGTTGTTAACTTCAACACTTTGCCCCGGCGAGCCAGGATGAGTGAATGATACCCCTTCCTCCCATCCCAGTCGTACTCAACCACCTGCTGCTCTTCGTCCAGTGTACATTCTCACACTCTATTAGCATGCTCTTCGTAACTGCTGAAGCAATTAGTGTTGGACACAAACCAGTTGAAACTAACTCCCTTTCATACCTGGCCACACAGCTGTTCATCGCAAGGCGCCTACCCAAAGGTAGAAGCAGGAAAGCATTTCAAGCTAGTTAGTCGGCGGGATGGAATCTATCCGACACTGGTACAAGAAACTTGAAGGCATCCAACCCTAAAAGGCTACTGGTCGTCTCTTTTCAGTGTTTGTCAGGTTGAAGACAAGTTGCTGTTCCTCAACCAGTGTACACACCCTCACACTGTGTCAGCAAAACTCTTTCCAATCTGTTCAGGGTTCTCCAAGCTAGCATACCATAAGGACCTACCAAAGGAAAGGAATGCCCAATCATTCCAGGCTAGTMAGTAAGAAACCCTTGTTCTACCCTGTAGCCGCTGRAAAACTTCCAATCTTCGACAATGCATGCCCACAGCCTGTCTTTCCAGCATTATCCAGCTCAAGGGAGGAATCCAAGTCACCTCTTTGAATGGGCTGAAAGCAGTACCAAAACTCATTCGAGAAACTTCACACTTCGCGTAGAAAACCAAGCAGCATGCTCGTCCCATGAGCAAAATGCCAAGGGACATGCATCCACGTGGATCGTAGGTCACTTCTTCTCCATTCAGCAATAAGGATCTCTAGGTTTTAATTGTAAGTACCGGAACCTAGAGTGGAGACCAGCGGCCTAGTTCATCCACGAACTATGGCCAGGGTGCAGTCCTTCGGGACATCCGTTAAAATTGGACTGATACAGAGAAGATTAGCAAGGCCCCTGCGCATGGATAATCTGCATAAAGACCGGGAGCAGTCTGCCAATTCGGTCCTTACGGTAGCGGGTGGTGGCTGCCGTTGGGGCGTGCTCCCGGCCAAAGTTGGTTGTCACAGCGCTGCGCTTGGGGGGCCGTAGGTAGTGAACGAGGAAGGGGGCTAGTTGCCCTTCTGCGTTGTGTACAGGCGGGGCAGGAAGAACGCTGTGAAGAGGAGAAGGCAACGGAGCGATGGACGAGGGCAGCACAGCGCTGAGTACCACCGAGCCAATTGACGTGTAGCGGGGCACCCGGCAGGGAGTGAACCTGAACAACTCACCCGCCAAGTGCATGCACAGAAGAGGGGGCGGAGATGAGCGAGGCAAGGCGGTCGACGGACACCGAGACTGTGTAGGGAGGACAGACTGTACCTGGACGGGGGTGAGCCCGAGGTGCACTCGGAGGGAACGGTGGTGGCAAGTGGGTAAGCGGGGTGCAGCGAGGAGGTGAGGTAGGAGAGGGGAACAAGGTGGGGAGGAGAGAGACAAGGAAGTGGAGAACGAGGGTTGGAGCAGAGGGCTGACGGAGGGGCGAAGCCAGTAAGAGGCCGACGAATCTGGACAGGCCTTCTCGTCGGGTGCATGCGCAAAAGTAAAAAAAAACGCAGCAGTGACGAACGCACAGCGATGGCGGAAGTGAAGAACATGTAGTCGGCCGTTCCATAATGAAAACTGGCGGGGCCGCCTCCGACTACTGGTACTTGCAGTGATGGGGCAAACGGGGAGAAGGTACTTTGCCATGTCTTGGTGAAAAGTTCACTCCCCTGCGATTGCCTTAGTAGGTACGGGGGTATAACACTTACCCCTACAGCAGACCAACAACGTGGAGGCGAGCTCGACTGCTGATGTAAGTGTTTATTATCATTGTTGCGCACGCCAGACAAGGAGCAGGGGAGGGGTTCGTAGCAACTACCTGGTAGGGCTGCAGGAGTGAGTGCAACCCACGAAGTAGAAGCGGGAGGCCGTGTTCGGTCGAATGGCAGATAGCTGGCRGGGCAGGCGGAGTGCACCCACACACAGATAGAGGAAGCAAAGGAGCACTTGCCTTGCGCTGTATGCGGTCATGTACTAGGGGAGGATTCATTCCGAACTTGCTCACCTGCGGCTGGGGCAGCGAGAAACAGCAGCCAAGGTTAAGACTTACCTGTTGGCCGCTAGGATGCTCGCTCTTCGAAGGAAGGTAGTTGTCGTCTGAGGGATGAGCTTCGTTCTGTGCTGATTTCCCCGGTATGAGCTGCTACTGGCTGTGAGTGTGCAAGAGCACGCTACTGATTGCTGAGCTCGGACTGTTGCCGGTGGTGAACTGGGCGATTATGGGTTGCTAACCGTCCGCGGTAGCCGGAGTCTGGACTACTGCTACGGCATACGATAGTTGACGTTGCGTTGCGCTGAGTTGTGCATTGCTGCTAGGATTAATGCTGGCTGCTACTACTGGCAGGTGCCGTTGTCGCTGTTGGTCGCCGCTGGGTGCCTGCTGCTGCGTCTACGGACTGTGGGCGGACTGCTGCTGCTGGCAGCTGCTGCTGTGGCTGTGGACCGCCACTAGGTGTTGGCGCTGCGGTTATGGACCGTTACCGGCTGCTGTGCGGCCGCGATTAGGCTGGGGAAAGGCGTCGAGACTTAGGGGGGCAATCAGGCCGGACCGGTAGGGGGTTGGTGCTGCGATTTGGGAATTCGTCAGGAGGGGGTTACTTCGGCAGTTTGACTTCGTTAACCAAGCTGACAGTTGGCTGCCATTGCGGGGCCCTCAGGCGGACCAAGATAACAAGACCCCCTCACGCAAGTCTGAGTGCACCCCTCTGAGAGTCTCTATATTTTCTCTATCTGCCTTTCTCACTCCAAGTCTAGTCAATTGGTTACGAGGGGAAGGCGGCAGGCGGGATTGCAACCCGTAGGTCCGCGTCAGGACTTTGTGGGGAGTCCTCCCACCGATTGTGGAAGCTCTGCCGGAACCTAGGTGAGGTTCTGGAGGCAGGGAACCATCAGGTAATCTCTTTCTACCTGTATACCCCACTACACCCAGGTTTGCATATCCCCCTATAGTTTGATTGACGTATGCGTGCTTGACCCTATGGTTTTCGTTTTCTATTCAGGGCTTAACCAGACAAAGTAAAAGAACGCATGTATAAAGCCAAGTTTCGACTTCTTTGTCTGATTGAGGCAGATTGTGGGATTGCATCTGGGGGAAAGGTGGGAGAAAGGCTGTATTGTATGAGGTTTGACTGGGTCAACGAAAGGTTGGGCCAGTTCCATAAGTCTGGGAAGGCTCAGTGATGTGTTTTATTTTGTATTGCCTGGAGAATCAGACATGTTTCATAAGTTTGGGTGGTCTGGTTGCTCTAACTTGTGAGGGTTGAATGTGATTGCTTTTTCGGGCGCTAGTCAAATCCATAAGTTTGGGAAGTCTGGCGGCCTTGTTTATTCGGGCGGTTTTACATTTTCTTTGGTTTTTGAACGAAGAGGTGAACATGTCTCATAAGTTTGGGTGGTTCTACCTCTTCCTGCTTTGGTCTAAGATAAATAAACCAGGCTGAGGACCAAGACATGTTCCATAAGTTTGGGGTGGTCTTGGTCCAATGCCTCGCACATGCTGGAACCAAAAGGCTATAACCTTGATATACTTTACTATTATACTATCTATGAACAGGCTAGTCAGGCAGGGTTCCATAAGTTTGGGTGGCCTGACTATAGCTTAGCACCAACTGAAGGGAGTATTTAACTAAGAATAAACTTGTGGTACGAAGGGGCAGGCTGAGTCTTGAGCTGAAGATGATCGGCTCAGCTATATGCTACCTCAAAAGACTAAGTACAGACAATTATATAAACCTTGGATACTTAAACAGTTCAAGGCGGCTAGGGTGGCCTAGTCATATGCCCAAAGAAGAGAAAAGTTGTTATGCCCTGTGTTTGTGTATACTTCCTGACTGGGTTAGACATGTTCCATAAGTTTGGGTGGTCTAGCCTTAGGCCCTAGGTAAGCTGGGTATAAGGGATAAATCATTGAAAGACTACTAACTATTGGTTGCTAAAGTAACTTGGGGATGGTGAGAGAGCGCATGTCTGTGGTTTGGCCTGCATGTGACTGAGTGATGCCACTTCTTAGTCTGAACTTGGATTTGATAGGTAGTTGCTGTAGTTGCTCGCCACGTGCTAGAGCTATAGGAGTTAGAGTCATTTCCTGCATTTTCTGGGCTCGTTTTTTTACTTAGACCCATTTCTGGAGTTCTGGGATCCTTTATTTATACTTGGTCTTGTATAAATCTTGGTAAACCACTTTCTCTATGGGAAGCGCTGCTGAAATTTCTACAAAATCAAGGAGTTAGTCAAAACTTTGACTCTTTTAGGATCCAGACTTGATGACTTCTTTGACTTAGTAAGAATCCGAGGAGCCTCCTTTCCTAAAGGAGGTGCTGCCCAAATTTTTACTAATTCAGGGAGTTAGCCAAAATTGGGCCCGGAAGGGTCAAAGTCATTGTCAGGTCCCAAAACTTGGCCTTGTATAAGTCTTGGACTAGACGAACTCCTCGTGACCGTCCACCATGATTGGTGGATGGACGCTCATAAGGACGTCCGGCGAAGCGCTGGGATGGTTTCCGATATGGGCGCAGCAAGGAGACGTGGTAAACATCGTGTACGCGAGCCTGTCGAAGGTAATCATGTAGCTTCACACGGAAGCTGACCGGACTAGCGGCAACCGACGGTCTAAAGGATGCGGCATGGACCGAAGAAGCGACGCCTGAACTTGTGAAGTGTATCCGCTTCAAGCTGCAAGTGGCCTGCGTCGACGAGCACGTCAACATCGACATTGAATGGATGATCCATTCGTAATCGTTTCGCTCGTGCGGCCATGAGAGTCTGGGAGTCGGCTAGACTTTCGTATGCATGCTTCATAATCGTCGTCATGTGGACGATTCAGTTGTCAAGCGCAGGACAACGAGTGTTTGGGTCCAACTACGACGGTCATAGGAAATCTGCGGGTACGTGAGAGTGGTAGTCGAGGTCGCAATAGAATGGCGACATCTCCTTGGTTAGCGAAACAGCATGGTTGTACACAATATCTGCATGAGCTAAATGTAAGTCTCACTGCTGGTCATCCCTAATAAACTCTCGGAGGATATTACTGAGAGTTTTATAGATGACCTCAGTCTGACCATCCGTCTGAGGGTGGTAAGATGACGAGAAGCGGAGCTGTGATCCGTACACCTCGTGTAGGCGTCACCAGAATGTGCTAGTAAAGCGCGGGTCACGGTCGGAGATGATGCTCCGAGGTAAGCTGTGATCTCTCACGACTCGGTCGAAGACGATGTCAGCGAGCTCACGAGCGTTAATGTGATAGTGGCATGGGACAAAACATGCACAACTCGTGAAGCGATCGACGACGACCAAGATAGCATCATGACCACGCTCAGTGAGTGGAAGAAGAGGACCAACGAAATCCATCAAGATGGACTGCCAACGACCCTCGGGTATGGGTGGGGGTTGAAGCAACTCATACAGAGGGTGGTTCTCACTGTTCCCCTGCTGTCAGGCAGGACACTCTTGGACGTAGGCTCTGATGAGTTGAACTTCGACCAAACGTATAGGCGGCAAACACGAGCCAATGTCTTGTAGAAGCCCATATAACCGGCAGTTGCCTGGTCATGGAACTATGCTACAGCCTCAACGCGGAGCTGTCCGGTGGAGGGAACGCACATATGTGGTTCTACCTAACCAAATTCGCCATGCCAATACATGAAACCGTTCTCATAGAGGGTGTATGAAGGAACGGTCTTGCCACTCCGCAGTGTCACATGGATGGCGCGATAATCCGGGCAGTGTTGGTACTGAGCGCGATACGCGTCGATCACCGACTGATCAACAGTGGTAATGGAGATCGTAGCAAGATGGATGAGTTCTTGATTGTGATCAGGACGGTGGCACAAGGCATCGACGACATGGTTCGTTTCACCCTTGATAAGCTGAGTAGTGAAACTGAACTCGGATAAAGCACGTCACCAACGTGCCTGTCAAGGGGAAAGTTTGGGCTTCACGAGGAAGGCTTGGACAACAGAGTTGTCTGTGCACACCGTCCAGGGCGCCCCGTGCAGACAATGACGCCAATGTCGGGTGGCATAAACTATTGCGAGAACCTCACATTCACCGGCAGTGTAATTTATCTCGACAGGCAGGAGTTGACGGGAGTAGAAAGCGATCGGGCAATCCCCAGCACGAGTCTCGACAGTCCCATCCTCCGCGATGGTCGGGGAGTAAGTAACGGAAGGACTATCAGTGGAGGGGGGGGGGGAAGAGGAACATGGGGATAAGGTGAATCAGGAGGAGAGGCAAACACCCGAGAAAGTACAACTCCTACTGCAAAATTTGACGCATCAGTGGTGACGATAAAGGGACGGTCAAAATCAGGGAGGTGACAAACCGGCGCACAAATCACCGCCTTCTTGAGGGCGTGAAAGGCGTCATCGCAGACCCTCCTGCAGAACCACGACGGGTTCTTCCGGAGGAGGGTGGAGGTAAGGATGTAGAAATACCTAGAGTATCCCTGGATGAAATTAGTATAGTAACTAGTAAGACATAGGAAAATGCGAAGCTGCTTGACAGATATGGGGACGGACCACTTCGCAATAGCAGTGATTTTCGTGTCGTCCATGTGGAGACCCTGGTCAGACACATTGTGTCATAGGAAGTTCACTTTGCGTTGGGCAAAGCGGCATTTACTAAGCTTGGCATAGAAGTCATGCTTGCGTAAGCGTTGTAGGACATCGTATAGGTGTCTGAGATTGTTTTCTAAGATACGAATGTAAAACAAGATGTCGTCCAGGTGTACGAGAGCGTATTCTTCAAGGATGTCCCTGAAGATGCCATTTATCGTCGTCTGGAAGGTGGCGGGTGCATTGGTGAGGCCGAATGGCATCACCGGGAACTCGTACTGGTCGAAGCGCGACCGAAAGGCGGTCTTCGGTTGCTCCTTTGAGGCAACGCGGATCTGGTGGTAACTGCTACGAAGATCGTTCTTCGTGAAGAAGCGGTTGCCTGCCAAACGGTCAAACAACTCATCCATGTGAGGCATGGGATAGTTGTTCTTAACCATGTAACGGTTAAGGCCACAGTAGTCAATGAAGAGGCGAAGAGTTTCGTCTGCTTTGTGAGCAAAGAGGACAGATGCACACCAATGGGAGTTATTGGGTTTAATGAAATCCAGTCGAAGGAGCTCCTAAAGCTGACGCTTGAGTTCCATCGCCTCTGGAATCGAGAGTCGGTAGGATGTCTGCTGGTAGATATAATAGTCAAGCACGAGCTGGATGGAGTGCTCAACAACGCGCATCAGAAGGATCTCGTTGCATGAGAAATGCGGGGGGAAAACGCCGTGGTACTCTCGATTCAAATCGTGAACGACGAACTCTAAATCCGTCGTGAACCGCGTGAGTTCCTCAACGTCTGTGTCGGAACGAGACGTATGGGTGAACTCGGTAGTGAACGATGTAGGGACTGGGGATGTCGAGAGGGGTATCCGCAGCAGGCTCAGGGGTGAATGTAGCGATGGGACCCACAAACATGGAGGAAGGATCAGGGGGATCGAACTCCAATGAGATGAGTTCAACCCCGGGACAAAGTCGATCATAGCTAAGAAGATTCATGACGTTCACTGAGTAGAACGTGGCGTTCTCTTGTCGTATGAAGTGAGCAAACTAACGAGAAGAAGTGAAGGCGATGTCTGGGTGCGACCCAGAGGAACGAGTGTCCTAGGGAGGAAGGTCGGGAGGGGTGTCGCTCGTAGTTCCAATGAAGGGAACTCGATGGGTCTGGCCACACTTCGTTTCGTCTGACCACACTTCGTTTTGAGAAGAGTATCTCGGTCGCCCATTCGGCCTCTATGCCACAGAACCGGCGAGATGAGGGAGTGTCAAGGATAAAGTCGTACCCAATCTCTAGCACGTCGAAGTATGCAGAGGAATGGTAGCGCCGAGGCGCCTGGGTACTGTCCGGTGGCTGAAGGGTGAGGGAAAAGTGGAGATCGGAGACCATCTGATTGAAGAAGCGTTGCGTCTTGTTATCTCCAAGGGTAACGGAGATAGGAGAGCGAGACCCGGAAGTAGCTAGATGAACTTTCTGAACCACGCGAGGGTGAACAAAGTCTCCCTGCGAGCCGGAGTCCTATAAAGCGAGATATACCCTCATAGATGTCCCCAAGCGGATAGGAATGATGGGGAGGGTGCGATCAACGTCATAGAGCAGAGTGAGAAGACGACGCATGACGTTTACGTGTCTCGTGAGTCACTCATGACGAGCCTGAAGAATGTTAAAGTCCAAGAGAGATGACACAACATCATCGTGAGTCGCGAGCTAAGCGCTACTACAACGAGTTGTGGGAATGACGCGACGCGTCGGAAGTCTCGAAGGGGAAGGATTAGATGCGGCGGTCTACGGTGGGGCAAATGGTACCTCGACAGACGGCGGGGCAGAGGGAACTGCATCTGTCGTGTCCTAAGGATCCTTTGGTGAGGTAGCCAAACGGGCAAACTGCAACTCTGTGATCGATAATCCAACTATGTGCGAGGCCTCAGCGGTACACTACACCATGGCTAGCTAGATGGGACTGGTCAGGCGGGGTCAGGAGGGGACTAAGATCAACGCTGACAAGAAATATCAGCATAGTGTCGATCGAGGGTGGCATGATATGAACAACGTGAGGAGGTGTGTCCATCATGACGACAACGACGGCAACCGCAAGTAGCCTCCAGGGCGGCGCGCTCCTCAGGGGATAGAGCTCCGCGAGGAGGGACGAAATCCTACAGGAGGTCTATCTGAGGGACCACGAACGTGAGGGCGTCTGCCTGTGCAACGCGACTGCGCGCACGACCCATAGCGGACACGGTCATCTGCAAGCGCTTGGCCATCGGGACAGTGTCACTGGCAACATCCAAGTGGTACTGGATGACATCCCGAAGCTCAATGTCGTCAGGGGCATCCCCAAAGGTAGGGTCGAGCTCAGTTGAGGCATCCTCTCCATACTCGAGAGAACTGTAGAGCCACGAGAATGGCGCTTCAGGTCGAGCTGGTCGGCGAAAGCGACCGGCCACAGAGGATCAACCGCAAGTAGCACTGAGTGGCGACGGTGGTGGATCGTGAAGAAGATGGGGTGTTGGAGAAACGACTGCACATCTATTGGTAGTGTCGAACAGCCTTGTAGGCCTACTCTGAGGAGGCGAAGGTCTGTCTCCAAAGCTCGATGCGGTGGTCAGTCGGAATACTGGCGACGAACTTGTTGGTCAAAAGGACCGCAGGTAGGAGTGTCTCATCGCAAATGAGGTAAGCGTCCTAAAACACCCAGATGCGGCACTCTAGGTCTGCTGGTGCGGAGGATCCGCGCCACTGCGTCTGTGTGACCGTATCTAGGACGTCGGTCGCGTCGTGGAAAGTGCCATAGCGGTCAAGAAGGAACGCGGTGAAATCCACAGTGGGAGTCTCATCTGAGCGAGTACGATGGGTATAATTCTCCCATAACATAAAAATTGTGGCGATTTTTGTGACATGATTATCGCATGTGGGCCCCATTTATAAACTGTTGGAACTGTGTTGATAAACTGTTTGGCGAGTGGGTGTCATGTGGTCTACCAGAAGTGAAGGAATTCAACGTTGATCACAAATGTCGCAAACAGATTATATTGTGTTCAATTGTTGATCCATTTGTTGAAAATATGTTGAAAAGTTATTGGAAGTGTGTTGACCACTTGTTGAAAATTGCACTTCTTGTTGGGAAAAAAACTTCATTCTAGGTGCTCGGGTCGTACAGTGGTGTGGTTTCTTCCTATGTGAGTACATCAGTTTTGTATGTTGTTGATGAGAATGCGACAAAACAACGTACATCATTATGGAAGAATGAGGATCTAGTTGGTCCTTGTCATTGAGCAGGTCACGACACGTAGGATCATTGTGCGTGTACGAAAGTATAATAAAAACCTAACATTGACATATAAATCGTGATCTGTGGAAGGAGGGAGGCAACAGCGCAGTATAGGAATTAGAGACCTACAAAAAATCACCTTTATCCGCAGTTGCACCATAATACACTGTACTTTCGTGTTTTTCAATCTTTCAGTGTTCGCCTATTCTTGACAGGTAATACACACTGATATTTTGTAGGTTTTGTTTTGATGACATTGTCAGAAAAAATGGTGGGGACGAGGGAGAGGGGGGGGTGGCTGTGAGAGGGGAGAGACATAGAGAGGGAGAGGGAAAAAAGTGGCATGAGCGGTTTGTTTTTCGTGGAAATTGATCGAATTTATAAAGTGACACGCATAAGTCAACGTTTATTTTTTCCTCTTCTGGTTTGTTGTAATTCATTCTACGAATGAATGCATGCAGGAGCCTCAAGAATATGGTATGCCTCCTTGCTATAAGCAGGGTTCACTATTGTATGACACAATTTCTCTGACACGTCAGTTCGAGACATGAAGTGGCATGCAGTAGCCAACCTTGCACCAACAACAACCAATAACAGTTGTAGGTTGTGGGTGATGTTTGTCATAAACAACTTTAATCGGTTGTACAATATTCATTGTATTATGAATAACACAACCTATGTTGTGCACTCAGTGTTTGAGTATCGTACTCCACAGTCATCATTTTCGTTTGCCCTCTCTCTCTCTCTCTCTCTCTCTCTCTCTCTCTCTCTCTCTCTCTCTCTCTCTCTCTTAGCTACTGCGTGTTATTTCAACTCGCAACGGGCGTGTATGGTCTGTGTTTGGCACGCAGTAGCCAACCTAAAGCGTGGTTGTGTATGTGGTTGTGTGGTTGTGGTTGTGGATGTGTGGTTGTGTGTTTGTGTATCTATGTGTCTATGTGTATGTGTGTCTGTGTATCTGTGTCTTTGTGTGGCTGTGTGCGTCTGTGTGCAGGTTAGTTACTGCATGCTGTTTCAACTCACAACGGATGTGTATGGTCTGTGTTTGACATGCAGTAGTCAACATGAAGCGTGCATGGCAGAATGTGCATATACATGTTTGTGCATGTTTGTATGTCTGTCTCTGTATATGTGGTTGTGTGTCTGTGTATGTGGCTTTGTGTCTGTGTATGCGGGTGTGTGTATGTGGGTCTGTGTGTATGTGGGTGTGCGTATGTGTATGTGGCTGTTTGTGTGTCTGTGTATGTGGTTGTTTGTGTGTCTGTGTATGTGGTTGTTTGGCACACAGTAATCAACCTGAAGCGTGCATGTTAGAATGTATCTATATATTTGTGTGTGTTTCCATGTCTTTTTGTGGTTGTGTGCGACTGTGTGTGTATGTGTGCGAGTGTATGTCTACTTGTATAGTTGTACGTTTGTCTGTGTTTGTATGATTGTGTATGTGTACCTGTGTATGTATGTGAGCATGTTTGTGTGCAAGTTAGTTACTACGTGCTATTTCAACTCACAACGTGCGTGTATGGTCTGTATTTGGCACGCAGTAGTCAACTTGAAGTGTGGTTGTGGTTGTGGCTATGTTACGGTGTATCTATGTGTGTTTGTGTATGTGACCGTGTGTCTTTATATGTGGGTGGGTGTCTGTATATGTGGTTGTGTATCTGTGTATGTGGTTGTTCGTGTGTCTGTGTATGTGGTTGTTTGGCACGCAGTAGTCAACTTGAAACGTGCATGTTATAATGTGTTTGTGTACCTGTGTGTCTCTATATGTCTTTGTATGGTTGTGTGTGTTTGTGTGTGTCTATGTGCGAGTGTATGTTTACATGTGTGGATGTACGTTTATCTTTGTTTGTTTGATTGTATATGTGTACCTGTATATGCATGTAAGCATGTATGTATGCAAGTTAGCTACTACGTGTTATTTCAACTCACAACGGGCGTATATGGTCTGTGTTTGACACGCAGTAGTCAACCTGAAGCGTGTATGTCAGAATGCGTCTTTGTATGTATATGCATGTCTATCTGTCCGTCTCTGTTTACGTTTGTGCATGTTCTGAGTGGGATGATGCAAGGACCATTGGAAAAAAAATCCTCATTTCGGCTTCCAAGAATATAATTTGGGCAAAATCTTATGTTTTGATGATATAGTAAATTAGTAATTAAAAAAAAAATATATATATATATATATATATTGAATTCGATTTTTTTGTTTTATTAATATTTTGCTTTGTTTAAAGGTCAGGTTTAGTTTCGAACGATTGTTGAAATTGTAGTGTATTGTGATCGTTGCTCTCATATATAAATTTTATAAGTATCATGATTTTTTATTTTGATGGTGAACGACGGGGACATTGTTTAATTGTGTGTGGGAATGTTGTCGAAGCAGAAACCCTTACACGGTAAGTAGCAAATCCGGATATCCGACAGACGAATTTTATCCGGAATTTTCAATCCGGATGAAATTTCTGGATTAATTTCGGATATGGAAAATCCGGCCCTGCGCAACATTTTTTTTTTACCGAAAAAAAAAAATAAAAAATCAAAAAAATCAGGAAAAATATTATGTTGTTCATATCAATGATATGAACAACTTTTGGCTTGAGGCCATCTTTGATTACTCAACAGATATGAGGATAAAAAATGAAACAGAACAAGAAAATAATATTTAGATAAAAAATTATAGAATGAATTTAGCATCCCCCCTCTAAACCCCTTTATTCCCTTTCTTATCCTTGTTGAACCATTCCAGGCCCTATCAAGCTTTTCATGAAAGATGAATGTAGTTCTATTATATTTTGCATGCGCAATATCACTTTTTTTTTTTTTTTTTGCTTTTTTTAGGTCTTTTTTTTTATCATCCGGATTTCTGGATGATCCTACGCCCCGATCATCTGGTCAGATAATCCGACAAGATTATCCGGCCAGATAACCCATGCTACCTAGCTTACACGCTTATTTTCTCGGTATTTTGAACATCGGACGTTGTCCGACATTTGTGAGAATTTTTGACTTGATGAGGCTGACGCGTTTGTCAAAGTTTTTCAGACTAACTTATGACCGAGAGATTGAAACTTTTTGAATTCTAGTCTGGACGCCTGAGGCGTCCGATAGTAATGACGCTAATCGGCGGTGTGAGAGGTTGTACGCAGTTTCTAGTGGGACGATAGAGACACACGATTGTGGGAATGCTAGAGGTAGACCTATCCTACCTAAAATAATGACGCGCGGCTTAACAGCTGCACGTCTCAGAGTCTGAACAGTTAGAAAAGAGGGACCGCTTTAGGTTACGGTTGCGGCATAGGAAAAGTAAGTCGTCCATACTATTATTATTATTTTAACAGCCCTCTGATGGAAAGAACTATGAGATTGATCCAGCGCTAAAAGACTTAGAGGTGGTGGTTTAACCTATCTGGCCAGCGCACCTGTTCGGGCCGTCGGCAAGGAGACCACCCGCGTGAAGGAGTTAGGTAGGCAGACCTTGCCAAACCACGGACGGAGGACCCACAGAGGCCGAGCTGTCGATAAGGAAGATCTGCCCTTGCTCGTACCGTAGTAGAAGCTAGCCCAACAAGTAACTTTGTGGTGATTATCTTGTGAGGATGCAGTGATTTTGGGCGGTGTGGACATGGGGTTCCATTTGGGACAGTCCTTGGTAATCGTGGAGCAGTAAGACTGCATTGGGACTGTCCAAGATACGAGGACCATGTGAGACTTATTGTTGAGAACAGTCTACTCGAAGGGTTATCTCACTTAAGTTCTTTAGTGGACATGACCCTTGTTCTTTCAGACACTTGGAGAAACACGCAAATTACTATTTGGTTGAAAGGTCACAACTTGTGAAGTCGTAGCCCTTGTGGACCTCGTATTTTTAACTTCAACGGGGGATACCTTTTAGGGATCTTACTCGGTTTTCTTTAGTGAGTCGATCCAAACTTTACCCAAGGTCGTTTGTTTGACTCAAATTTCCCTTCACACCTGCGCGAACCCACACTTGCTTAACCTTGTTCATTGAATATTCGTTGAAAAGACAAAGGAAATGTGTGTTTGCGTGTGAATGGAGAGTTGTGAGTTTAGGTATGATATTTTTGCATGTTTCTCAACTTCAATGCTTCGGATTTTTGTATAGGTAGGTACAAGGATGTTTGTAGAGAGATTTAGTTGTGCCTACTTAGAATTGGTGAACAAGGATTGTTTTTTTGTCGACCTATCAACTGCCAGCTTGTCAAAAAGACTTTTGTTTCGACAAAGAGCTTGGGTTAATTATGTGAGCATCGTACGAGAAATTTGTTTCAAATAAAGAAAAACAAAATTAAACTGATTTAGTAGTTTTTTAAGATCTATCTGTTCGACCCCAAATAACCATTGTTATCTATACTTGTCCAAATGGTTCTTATTCTCGATCTTCTCTTACTTTTTTCTGTTAAGTTACGGTAACCCCGAGTTTGGGAAAAACGAGAGCAACGAAAATCTTCTCGCAGCGGACACTCTCTCTTTCTATGAAGCATTTGGGGTCGGGATTCGTTGTTTTTAGAGCCCGCTCTATTATCGATCCAGACTGGACCGCTCCACGGGGGGTACTTTGCCAATTCGGTGGAGGCAACCCGACGTCTGAGATCCTATCTTGTGCGCGGACGAGGAGGAGAAGTACCCTATACCACTTCCTAAAGGAGAGACATTGAACACTTTAATTAGTGCACCCAATCAAAAATCATCCACAAAGCAGGATGTTATCCAAAAAGGTTAGAAACATATGGAGATAGGTGTGTGCGTACCTAATCTTAGGTTGGCGGTGAGCTGGAATGAATAACTTTGGCAACACATCTGATCACGTAAAAACTGAGGAAGTTCGACAACCTTGCCGACTGAATCAAGGATATTGTTGAACCCAACATTTTGTTGGATGTTCAGTATAGTTTTTTTTGTCGAGTTCGACCTGAATTTGTTGGGTCTTCTTTTGATCTTGTTTATTGGATGCATCTTATGATGATGCAAATTCTTTCAGTTGTTACTTCAGATTGGATATACTTTTTTATTGACTACGGTCGATTCGTTTTGATGTAATTATGTGTGGTTGTTACAACCTTCTTTTGACCAGTATCTAAAGTAACTAGGATTAATTTTTGGGTGTCACGCTTGGTTGAGGCCGACCTAGTCAACCAACGTCCACTTCGTACTTAGGAGATCAACGCCCTAAGGGACGAACGACGTTTTGGTCCACTTGACGTTTATTCAAGCGTTTCCTGTAATACCGCAAATCGAGCAAACGCCCTCGGCTGACCTACCTGTGCGATTGAATCTAAAAAACTCCGCACGTGGGTCAGTAGCTCGGTAAGGATACACCCCGAAGGGTGGTGACAGCCCCTTAGGGAAGGTAAGTTGTGCCCGCGGGGACCTATCCTGTCGTAGGGGACCGTCGAAAGTACGGTTGCCGCACGCGGCTAGAGCGGCGAAGGACGACATGACCTTACTCATCTCGACAATTCGTGAGGTTATTTCTCGTTGTCCCCAAGTTGTTTCAGATGTGTTTTGTTTACTCTTGCGTGGCGTGGCCGGAAGGGCTTTCGCCTTTTGCAAAAAAAAACGGAAGCCGATGCGCTTGACAGCGAGTAGGTATATGAGCTCAAACGTTATTCTGACATTCTCATGTTTGCAGTTTTTCTCCCTCTTAGTTTGGCGAGTTGTGTGCATTGTCCCATTGCCCACTTCATTCATCTCGACCATGTATTCAGTTAGGCATCTCATCTTATTCTAGACTACCCCCTCGGTAAACCTTGTATGGTCTCGCCTCTGTGTCGAGCACTGCCTGCCTAGATGGTTCATCTGTTAGGGTCAGTGGTTTTGTTTTGTATTCAACTCCTTCCCCCCCTCCCTCTTAAGCCTTTCCCATTGTTACAAGTGATTGCCCCTTGGAGTTTCGGGTATTGGGCTCCAGACTCCAGTCACTCATCTCTGAGACCATCCCACTGCATAAGGTTCTTTAACAAGAATCTATTATCATATATTTTGTTTCTTTTTCAGCACTGTGCCCGCTGGTCACTGTTTTATCGGGGAGGGGAGGGTGAATCACACCTACTTTGCATAAAGCTTACTCTACGTCCTACATCTTAGCATAGATGTTTGCAGAGTTCCGCTGTTTTTCGCATAGCATGTGTTATGGTTCTTGCGCTGCACTACAGGGTTCTCCTTTGCAATCTTTCTCCCTCTCAATCTGGCGAGTTGTGTGAGTTGTACCATCGCCCACTGCATTCATCCCGACAATGCATTTGGTTAGGCATCTCATCTTGTTCTAGTCTGCCCCCTTGGTAGACCTTGTATGGTCTTGCTTCAGTGTGGAGCACTGCTTGCCTTGATGGTTCATCTGTTAGGGCCATTGGTTTTGTTTTGTATTCCCCTCCCTTCCCCGCCTTCCTCTTAAGCCTATCCTATTGTTACAAGTCACTGCCCCTTGGAGTTTCGGGCCTTAGGCCACAGTCACTCCTCCCTGAGACCATCCCACTGCATAAGGTTCTTTAACATTACTTTATTATGATATATTTTGTCTTTTTCAGCACTGCGGTCGCAGGTCGCTGTTTTATCGTGGAACTTAGTAGGCTGCATCACTCCTACTTCGCATGAAGCTTGCTCCGCTGTTTTGTGGATAGCATGTGTTATGGCTCTTGCGCTGCACTACAGGTAGAAGGAACAAGTTTGTGTCTCTGTGTACGTTTGTGTGTGTTTGTGCGTCTGTTTGTGTCTGTGTGTCTGTGTGTGGCTATGTACATCTGTGTGTCTGTGTGTGACTATGTATGTCTGTGTGTCTGTTCGCGAGTGTATGTCTACATGTGTATCTATGCATGTCTGTGTGCAAGTTAGCTACTGCGTGCTATTTGAACTTGCAACGGACACATATGGACGATGGATATCTATCGGTAACCAGCATGAACTGTGCATGTCAGAGTGTGTTTGTTTGTGCGAGTCTATCTCTTTGTTTGTCTGTGTCAGTGCGTGTTAGGATGTTGTTGATCATGACTGTCAAATTGTCTCTCTCATTTCCTCCACAAATAAGACAAAACAATCATAAATAATTTTGTAGGTTTAGATAACTAAGATATAATAGAAAATGCAAGGTTCACCACGTTTGTGTGGTTCGGCACCAAGTGTTCACACATCCGTATGACGCCAAAGCGACATACTTGTACAGATATGTACATGCATTTATTTATTTTGGTCACAAAAGGGGGAAGGGCAAGAAGCAACTCACAAGAAACCGAGGACTTCACCAACAACATCACTCAAGTCTTCTGTGTACACAGACAACAAGTCTCAGCTTCATACAGGCATCACGACACACTTAACAAGACGATTTGTTTATTGTGTTTACATTGACTGTCATAGAGTAAAAGGGACAAATATATTGTTTTCTTTTTTCTTCAAGAGAGAGAGAGAGAGAGTACTATCATACTTGAAAGACAAAGTTTTACAACAGTGAGCATCACAGATGAAGTGAAACATGGCTTGTCTTGCAGTAGTGCTAAGTTTATCATTCCACCTAAGATCACAAAGACTACCACAGTATCCAAGATTGGACACGACATGCATTCTGCAGTACATACCATTTTTTGGCGAATCTTTTATAGTACAATGCTTGTCAGTTGCTGTCGTTGTTTTTTCTCACGTTTTTTTTTTTTTTTTTTTTTGCATTGCCTTTGCGTGACACTCCTTTCCTCTTCGTTGCCCCTGCTCTGTTGCCATCTTTATCCTTCTGTCTGGCCTCCATCCGTTGTTATCTGTCCTCGTTTCTCACTTTCTCGTCCAACATACCTTGATATTTCTCAACCCAACGAGGCTTCGACAACCTATCAACCAGCCTCGTATCCCTAAGTTGGATCGTCACCCTCTTCAAATGGATGGTCACCTCGTTTGTTTTCTCGAAATTGGTGACCGGATAAGCTTCCACAACCTCCATCAAAGCACGCACAACATTAATCTGAAACTTAACACCTTTGTTTGGAGCGATGCCCTTCTCCACAACCTCACGTACGAGCCGCATGAATAGTATGAAAGCCAAGCAAAGGTCAGTCGATTTTTACAAATTATTCTGATTTTTGTCGAAGTTGTCATCCCCGGTCGTCGACGGCGTTTGGGAGGCCGAGTTGTTGCACCTCTTGTTTCGCCAATCGTTGGTCTCGCCTTCTGATTGACTTTCTTTCTGGTGGGGGCAGTCTGTGCATGTGGTGGTCCGGATGTGCACTTCTTCATCTTCTTCGGGCTCTGCGACATTCCCCCATGATTGCTTGGGCCGCCTATGTCAGGTTGTGCTGCAGAGCACCTCTCGTCGTGATGAGGCTCAGGGTTTTCTAACTCAGAGGACAAATGAGAAATATCTTGTTGTTGCTCTGTCCCCTTGGTTGCGATGCACCGGGTAAGTCGTTGTCTACCACATACTCAATGTCTCTCAGCAGTCCATCTGAGTAGGTGAAATGGAAAGGCACACCAAGCGAGTTTATGAATCTCATACGGACGTGTCACCATTCTCAAATGTCATGGGACAAATGATGGGGACCCAACCAAGAATTATCGTGTACCCGTGTTTGCGGCGAATGTCATTCATGTATCGGTTCTGCATGGTTGTCGTATCTTGGTCCGCATGAGTCTCCTCAACCATGGACCACATCGTCTAGTCAGCAACAGAGTCATATCTCATACACACAATCTGACGATCCTCCTCTCCGATTTTCGCTCAGCAGCGTTGTCGAGCGCATCGGTCCGGCACCGCACCAGGGCAGTGCGGGACCCTCCCAGCCGCGTCACGCAGGAGTTGGCTTTAAATCCTTCGTCGCGAATATTCATGGAGCTTCCGCAAGCCGCTCCGGCCGAGTGTGCCATCCATACCTCCCGCGAGCCCCTACGACAGGATAGGGCCTACGCGAGGCACGACTTACCTCCACCTTATGCACCAGAATACATTTGTACATGCCTCACAACTCATCTGATACATCTTGCCAACTAACACAAAGGGGCTCAGTTTACACAACTGATTGGCCTGCCGTCCTAGCTCCCATATCCATTTATATGTTCAGGTCTATAAGATACATACTTCAACAGGATACAAGGGCACCCTCTACCGGCCATATTAAGCGACGTCCCCGTCGCTTCGCCAAATCAGAAAGCTATAAATTCATCCGCACTCCCCATAAGTTTGGGGAGACTCAGCGCTATGTTTATTTTGACTGGAGTGGGGCGTCAGACCCTTCTATAAGTTTAGGGGGTCAGATTGCTCTGGTGACTGGGAAGTCCCCATAAGTTTGGGGAGACCCAGTGCTGTGGTTTTGCATGCAGGGTCAGGTTGTTCTATAAGTTTAGGTGGTCTGACTGCTCTGACTTGGGAAGGCTGATTGTGGATGACTTTTCAGGGACCAAGCGCATTCTGTAAGTTCAGGTATCTTGGCTGCCTTGGTTATTTTGGGTTTTCTTCTGTTTGTTTAGTTCTGAACGAGGAGGTCTGAGCCATTCTATAAGTTTAGGTGGCCCAGCCTCTTCCTGTTTTGTTATGAGAAAGTGAACTTGACAAAGGGCAGACCGTTCTGTAAGTTCAAGTGATCTAGCCCAATGCCACACACAAAATGGATCAGAGAGAAACGAAACAGGCAGAGGGTCAGACTGTTCTGTAAGTTCAGGTGGTCTGACTCAAAGCCCGCACATGCTGGAACCCAAGGTTATAATTTGGCTATACCTTATTATTATTATATTTTATGAACGAGCTAGTCAGACTGTTCTATAAGTTTAGGTGGTCTGACTATAGCCTATCACAACTTGAAGAAAATACAACTAAGAGTATAGTTGAAGGTAACTTGGGTCGGCTGAGCTTGTTTCTAAGATGAATGGCTTAGTCCTACGCCCCCTTTGAAGATTAAGTTCATATATATATATATATATATATATATATATATATATATATATCGTCAATATATATATATAATCTGGCTATATAAACAGTTTAGGGAGACTAGAATGGCCTAGTCATATGCCCAAAGAAGAGAAAAGTTGTTGTGCCCTGTGTTTGTGTATACTTTGGCTAAGTTAGACTCATTCCATAAGTTTGGGTGGCCCGACTTTAGGTCTGGCTAAGGTAAGGTTCATTCCATAAGTTTAGGCGTCTTGACCTTATGCCTTATGTAAGTTGGGTATAAAGGGTTAAATCATTGAAAGATCATGAACTATTGTTTGTTCAGGTATAACCGAGGATGGTGAGAGTACTTACCTTTGTGGTTTGGCATTGCATGTGGCTGAGTGAGATTACTACTTGTTCTGAGTATCAGTTGACAGGTAGTTGCTTTAGAGGTTCGCCACGTGCTAGAGCGATATGAGTTAGTTCAATTTTTGCATTTTCTGAGTTAACTCTATTTTTACTTAGGTCAATTTCTGCATTTTCTGGGGTCTTTTTGTTATACTTGGCTTTGTATAAATTTTGGTAAGTTACTTTCTCTAATGGAAGCGCTGCCGAAATTTCTGCAAATCCAAGGAGTTAGTCAAATTTTAACTTCTCAAAGCTCAACTTGTCTAAAGTTCATGTATGGCATAGTAAAAATCTGGGAAGTCTCATTTTCTAAAGGGAGCGCTGCCCAATTTTTTGCTAATTCAGGGAGTTAGACAAAATTGGACTTTGAAAAGTTAAAGGCTATTTCTGTTTTCATATTCGGGCTGATATAAATTCTGGAAAGACATTTTTTCTACGGGAAGCACTGTCGAAATTTTCTTAGTTTAAAGGAGATAGATTATACCTTGACAAATGACGATTCTGGTGATTCACTCTGTATAGAGGAGATCCTGCCAAAGGTCTACCTTTGCTTTGGGCACTGCTAAAGGCAGATTCAGGCTTAGTCAATTAGAAAGATTTTGAGTGAGATCGTGATATGGAGATTATTCTCCATGAACTTATAGATCTAGCCTGGGGATTGGTCTGTCCTGTGTTATAGGTCCTCTTGGTCGTTTGATTCAGGGCTTGAGCTAGATTCAGCTCGATCCTACGAGGATCATCTTCTGTTATCACTGATAACAGGTCGGTTGCCGATTCGTTGGTTTACGATTCAACTCCAATCCACTCTTGCCACTCAACCTAAAGGTTTTAGTCATGCGGTTTGAATTGTTTTATTGTGCTTTCATCCGGACTTTATGGAATGACTATTTAACAAAAGTACTGAGTATTTATTTCGGGGAGTTGCACAAGAGTGAGGTTTGTATGGTTAAAGCAAGGGGTATGAGTATAGAGAATGGTTGAAGTTGACCCCGTGTAGTGCGTGGACTTTTGTTGGACTTTCGATGTGATTGCAGGTATGTTTGTGGTTCGGACTCTAGATGTGACTGTCTGCGATTACATACATATATGGCTGAGAGGAGTCCCCGACTATGAGAAGTGATCGTCCTGTACTAATAACCCTTTACATATATGCAAATATATATCTCCTGAGCGTCTTCGCGCGGCCTATTGCGACCGCGCGTAAGGGTTGAACAGATTATGCTTCCGAGGGGGATGAGATTTTCCCTTACCCTTTGCTTTTTGGAGATTTTTACAGTCGGACGTTGGTCCTCGGCCGGGATTCAAGGTCCTTGTCCAGAACATCCCAAACCCTAGACTCTGCAGGGGAGGAATCTGCTCCCGTGCAGAGCCTATTTTCCTTGCCTACCGAGACGCTCAGACCAAAGGTCGGAGGTATCGCGGCGATTGCATGACTATTCCTTCAGTCGTGCAATATCGTGAGGGATTAGACCCTCATGACACTTCGAGTCTGACACTTGAGTGTCATAAGCGGTACTCGGATCCCCGAGGGACCTCTTGATTATGGACACTACATAGTACGTCATCATTGCGATCGCTTGCGTATGCTTGCATTGCGAATCGATATGAGTTAGCCCTACGTCCCCGCGGTTTTATACTAAGTCTCGCGGGCGACGCCTATCCGATTTTCACATCGAAGAGTTATGGGATGGCTACTAAGGGACTAAGAGTGTTGTCGCGTTGTTTGTTCAGTGTCGTTTTGTGTACGTATACGTATGCGTGTGTGTTTTTATTGTGATGTGCGCGTGGTGTGCAGGATGCGTCCTAGTCGACCGACAACGGGTCGCGCTTGGGACTTCAGCCCCCCAAGATGCTGATTCACGTGCAGGTTCGATAGAGGCGTAATACCACACGTACCCCCTATGCTACAGCGAACGAAAAACGCCCTCGGCTGGTCCACCTCTGCGATTGCAACTGAGCATCTTTCGTACTGTGAACTGGTAGCCCGGCGGGGATACGTCCACCGAAGGGAGGTGACCGCTCCCGTAAGGTGGAGGTAAGTCGTGCCTCACGTAGGCCCTATCCTGTCGTAGGGGTTCGCGGGAGATATGGCTGGCGCACTCGGCCGAAGCGGCTTGCGGAAGCTCCATGAATATTTGCGACGAACGATTTAAAGCCAACTCCTGCGTGACGCGGCCGGGAGGGTCCTGCGCTGCCCTGGTGCGGTGCCGGACCGATGCGCTCGACAATGCTTTGCGTGTTCAACCACCAATGTGTGGTCCTTCACATATGCATTAAAAATGGAGACACTTGTGACAACCATAATGAACTGTCAATGATCTACAACGCCTGCGTGCATCCAACCCAATGGGATTCAGTGGCCTGATTGCAGTCGTTCTACCAGTGTGATTATGCCTTTGACAATTGTAGGATGCAAATATCCAGGGACCCAATTGACACGATAGTCATACTTTTCAAGGGTCATATTCTACTGCAGTTATCCTTCCGGGATCATATAGCCCTGATGTCCATTGCGGACATAATGTCCTTTCTCATCGCCACATGGTCTCATATCTTCATGCATAGCCCATCAAAGGTGGTTTCTTTCCCTCTTCCCTGCACGTATGTGATGCAATTATCATCACTAAACACTTTCCTTTCAACCACCTCCAACTCCACAGGGTTCTGAAGCGGTAGGCTCAAACAGCCAATAGTATGGGGATGATATGTCATTGCCTCCTTCTCCTCTTGTGTGACCTCCCTGTCCAGATGCCTGAAGGAGAAGTTGCCAATCACGTAATGTGTGCTTCAGACATTTCCCATCGCATTACGCATCATCGACATAGGAGAAATGACGATACGTATTAGAAATGTAACGTTGTCGGGGTATTTGCCGGGTGTTTTGAACGTCGGACGCTGTCCGACTCTTTTGTTGAATTGAGGAACTTGATGAGACTGACGTTTGCCAAAAAGTTTATTCAGACCAATCATGTGATTGAAAGTAACTTTTTTAGAATCTGACGTCGTTGACGTCCGAATAAAACAGCGGGAGTTGGCGGTACGACCTGTCGTCTGCAGTTCCCGACAGGGCCGCAGGGGCATATGGGCATGGAAAGACTGAAACTAGACTATTCTACCTAAAAGACCGACGCACGGTTGCGAAGCTACTCGATTCAGGGCCTAGGTAGGCTCAAAAGAACAGCGCGTCGAGTACGGGGCCCTGACGGGGGAGGAATAGAAAGTTTTTTTTTTCTATTTCCCGGACCCGCGGGTTTTTTGAGTCAGGGGGCCAACAGGTCTGTGCCGAGGCCTAGGCGTGGACTGACTTCCATCTATGGGAATGCCGCGGCAGGGCCTAATGCCTCAGGCAGGCGAAGTCTGCTGAGCCACAGACTGCATACGACCTGCTGGGCGCAACCCTTCAAATGGAAGGGTTGTTGTTCTAGCTCCAGTAATAAGACCTAGCCCAGTAGGCACCGCATCGGATTTTCAACCAGCAGATGCTGGGATCGAGCCGGCGATAAGCAGTCTGGGCTAGCTCCTTTTCTTTTGGAGCTGCCCACTGCACCAGCATGAAGCGCGGTCATTCTC
>BFEA01001033.1:129545-143195 GCA_003427395.1 Chara braunii
ACAAAAAGAAGTAAAATAAATAAAAGAAGAGAAAAATAAAATAAAATTAACTGCTACTCACCTCGTTTGTCCACTTCTCTCGTTGTTGCTACAACGTGTGGGGTGGGGGGGGGGTACAAAGTATTATGTTTCTAACCAACTCGTATTCAGGAGGGCACGGGTTTAAACCCCGACCATCTGAATGCGGGGCGAAACCATAGTGGAGCTCCTTGTAAAAAGGAGCTAGCTCAGGGTATTTGTCGACGACAACGGTCATTATGCTATCTTGGTCGTCGTCGATCACTTCACAAAGTGTGCACATTTTGTCCTGTACAACTATCGTATTAGTGCTCGTGAGGTCGTTGACATCAACTTCGACCGAGTCGTGAAAAATCACAACTTACCTCAAAGCATTATCTCTAATTGGGATTGCGCTTTACAAACACATTCTGGCAACACCTATACGAGGTGTACAGACCCCAGTTCCGCTTACCACCCTCAAACGGATAATCAAACTGAGGTCACTAATAAAGTTCTCTGTAATATCTTCCGAAAGTTTATTAGGGATGACCATAAGTGAGACTTACACTTAGCCCACACGGAGACTTCGTACAACCACGTCGTTCCGCCAGACACGGAGATGTCGTCATTATATTGCGACCTCGGCTATCATCCTTGCGTACCCCCGAATTTCCTATGACCGTTGCGGTTGCGCCCAGACACTCGTTGTTCTGCACTTGACGACTGGATTCCCTACATGGCGATGATTATGAGGCGCGCACATGAGAGTATAGCCGACTCCCAGACTCGCATGACCACATGAGCGAATCGATCACGAATGGATCATTCATTGAAAGTCGGTAATGATGTGCTCGTCGACGCACGCCACTTGCAACTCAAAGCAGATACACTTCGCAAGTTCAGGCGTCCCTTCGTCGGTCCATGCCGCATCCTTCAGGCCGTTGGTTTTGGTACTGTCACTAGTCCAGTCAACTTTCGTGTGAAGCTACCTGTTTACCTTCAACAGGCTCACGTACATGATGTTTACCACATCTCCTTGTTGCATCCTTATCGCAGACCATCTGAGCGTTTCGCTGCACGTCCTTATGAGCGCCATCCACCTATTATTGTGGATGGTCACGAGGAGTTCATCGTTTTCGACATCATATCTCGCCGAGTTACCGACGTTACCCCTCCATGCATTGAGTACTTTGTACGTTCGAAGGGTTATCCTAATGAGGAGGCTACTTGGGAGTCCCTCGAGCACTTGGAGCATGCCCGACTGTTGGTGCGTGCATATAATCGTGCTCGTTGTGCTGAGACATCTGTTCCTACTCGGCCAATTGACTCTCTTCCTCCTCCTCCGGTTGAGGAAATTGTTGAGGACGAGCCCGCTCCCTCTGAGGTTGTTCTTCAACAACAGACGAACGTCTCCGCGCGTCTACAATGCATTCGTCTACGCTATCGACGTCTCGACGACTAACACTCTGACCACCTACTGTCTTCCTATTGACTCACACCTTTAGGTACTTCATCAACTTCTTCAGGATGTTGGCGTTTTACGGTTCGGCTTCGACATCGACTCAACTCTTACTTCATCAACGTCATCGACGACTTCGACGACTTCAACTACTTTGGACATGACTACTTCACGCCACCACTCTATCTTGTACATTCTCTTACATAGTATATCGCATGATGGTTCTCACTTAGTTGGGTCTCTCTGAGTTGGACTCTCTCTTGGTATCGTATAGGCATTGAGACCGTGGCGTTATCTTGGCTTCACTGCTCTCAAATCTAGATTCCTCCCTCAGTCGGTGAGTTGTGTGCATGTTTTCTTCACCCACTGCATCCCTCATCACCCTAGTGACGGTCATTGCATAACTTCAGTTAGGCATATATCCACCCTATTCCAAACTCCCTTTCATGGTCGACCCTGCATGATGTTACTCTTTCGTCGAGCATTACCCACCCTGATGGTCTATCTGTTAGGGTTATTGGTTTTGCTTCACTACCACTCCCTCATCCTGAGCGTGATGACCCGCCCCACCTTCGTGTGTGATTGCCCTTATGAGTTTCGATTCTTAGGCTGCATTCACCCCCTTTGAGACCATCCCACTCTTAGGGTCAGTGGTTCAACGACGCAACATTACATTGTGACGTATCGCTATCTTTTCCTTTCATCACTGAGGCAATTGCCTCAAGGACTTTAGGATTGTATCTTGCTACATTTCATTTTTTGTTGTTAGTTAGGATGTGTAAAATAGACATTTGGTTTTCATTTGACATTATGTAGCTTAGGCTGCATCGCATGGACTCCGCTTGGAACTTGCTCCGCATCCCAGATTTATCAATTTTCCTTGTTGCAGAGTTCCGTTGCTTTTGTGGATAGCGTGTTTATGATTCTTGCAGTTTTCCTTTTGAGGATCGTGCAGCGGGCCTTTATTTACCTGGCCTACAACCAGGTCCTATCAGGCTATTTTGTCTGTTCGGTTTGTGGGACCACTGGCAGGTCGTGGCCTGACCCCACAACCCGTGTGCTTATTAAGTCTAGTCTAGTCCAGTCTAGTCAGTCCGCTGGGGGTATACCCCAACTGAAGTTTGTTTCAGCCTCATTCTTCATTTTGCACACTTTGGACTACGTGGGTGTTGAGTGCTGTGTCGTCCCTTCCAGCTCCATCTCCGCCTCCGTCATCCTGACCCCTTCGTCTTCATCCTAACGGACCGCCATCCCGGCGGGTTCCCCAAAGAGAGAGAGAGAGAAAAAAAAAAAAAAAAAAAAAAAAAAAAAAAGACAAGAGGAAAGACAAGAGGGTTACATGCACGATTGAGAGACTTGTTCTATTATCGTGGACATCCAATGCCCTCCCCCAAATTAAATGTACGGTCACTAAAGTTTCATTTAACTCCCCCTCTTTCTCTTTATCTGCCAGTTTGCCCATTTTGTCTTGCTCTCTCTCACACACGCACAAACACATATGCAGACACACACACAAAGAAGAATGACAATCTGCGAGGATATAGGTCTGGGTGACGTGGTAAGTCCTAATCGGTCAGTCAAATGCATTTTAGGCAGACTGTTGGGGTTCAACCTCCTGATGTGTCGGTGAAAGTACCCCAAAATAAAACGCACAGTTATTATAGTTACGTTTGGACTAACTTTCCATTTAGATATGGTGGTAATGATCGTGGGTTCTATTTCGTTTTATTCGGGATTGAGAACCATCATCATCATCATCTTTGACTTCTGTAGTAGAGCTCACTTTGAGAGTTGCAATTGTGATGATGTGGCCATTGCAGAGGTTCGTTGGCATTTACTGAGCGATGTCGATGATGTGCCATTATGGAGAACGAAGAGGAAGAGGACGACGACGAAGAAGAGGAATAGAACAAACAAAAGGAGGAAGTGGGGGAGACATGACACTTTGTGGTGCGAAAGGATAACGAGAAGTGTCGAGAGAAAGAGGTTAACGCTGCCAAATAATTGCAGCGAGGGTAGAGAGGGAGATTAGTTGTCCAGAACGGGCACAGGGAGGGGGGGGAACAGAGGGGGGGGGGGGAAGGCCTGAAGAGGAGAGGGAAGTGTAACTGGAGGAGGGAGTTGGAGTGAAGACCCTGCATAGAAGAGCAAATGACAATAGAGACAATTATGACAAACCTACTCCATCTTAAGCAGGTTATTCAGGCAGTGCCTCATAAATTGTTTAGTGAGGGTCGCAGTAGAAAACTTCTCGACGTTGACTTTGATAGTAAACTGATAACGAACATAATTCTAAGTTAAGTAAAGGAAAAACTATTAATTACTCCTTTCCAATTAAAGCTCAATCAGGCATCTTGTGTGTGTGTGTGTAAAACCGAAACTTTTGAAAAAAAGAGCGACTGATCCTTAGGTGGAAGCGGACCTAAAAAAGAAGTAACTTAAAGAAGGGGAGGCATTGTCGGGAGTACCATGAGCATGTTGTCAAAGGCGGAAGGTACCGACGGGTCCAGTCTCGCAATTTGAAAGAGGCAACTTTGACGATTTTTTGTGCTCATAGGAATTCACAAAAAAAAATAAAAATTTACGAATTCATATATTAGATCAATGCTCTTTCCATTAAAAATATCAGAAAAGTTTTAAAAAATCGTTAAGACTGTAAAATAATCACCGCGCCGATTTAATACATTTTCTATTTTTGCCACTCAGCCACGTGTGGGCCAACTTAAAAAAACTCAAACTTCAATGATTTTTCATGCTTACAAAAATCCATGAAAATTTATAAAAAGTGGAGTGCTCGCAAATTTTGTTGTGACATTTTAAGGAAAAATATTAAATAAATAAATAAAAATTTATTTCAACAATGAAATAGATCGCAGCCACAGACTCCCTCTCTCTCTCTTTCTTTTTTTGGTAGCCCCCCACCCCACCATCTCTCTCTCCCTCTCTCTCTCNCCCCCCCCCCCCTCTTTCTCTCTTGTGCGCGTGCTTAGTCCCATGACTTTGGCTACCTTATAGCACCAGTACATGGGCACCTGGGCCACAGGCCTGACACCTCAAATTCTGGAGGCGCGAAACGAAATTGCGACCACCGATCTAATTTATCAACGTCGGGCGCGACGTTTGACGTTTCGGCCTCGTTTTCTTGTGGTGACAAGTTTTGGATTGCAAGGCTGGGGCCGTGTACTGGTAGTTTAGGGCTGCGTTCCCCGCACCCACACCGTAGACAATTCGCAGCCCTAATGCTGCGGTATAGTGGGTTTCGGTGTCTGTGTCAAGGTGTCGCATTTTTATAGCGGGCGACCAAGACGCAAAGTAGGTTCTTAGGGGGAAAAAAAATTGGGGGAAGGTCCTTGGCAAAATTGCAGACTACCTACAACTACCTCTGGTAGAACCAAGACTTTTGGAAAAAGGAATAACCAGTCCTCGTGTGGAAGTGGACCCCCCAAAAAAGTGGGGGGCGTTGGATCAGTCCTCGAGTAGAAGTAGACTTCAAAAAGAAGTGAGGGCATGCAAACTGCAAAAGGGTCCTCATGCCCAAGTGTTGAGGTCTGTCTTCTCAAAACAGGGAGGTCAGGTACAACGAAACAAACGTTTTGAAAGTGACAACTTTGACGATTTTCTGTGCTCGTACGAACTCGCAGAAAAATATGAAATTTTGTGAATCCATAGATGAGGTCGTGTTCTTTCCATGAATAATATTAGAATATTTTCAAAAAATCATTTAGACTGCGAAATAATCGTCACGCCAATTCGGCACATTTTTTATTTTTGCCACTCAACCATGTGTGGGCCAACTAAAAAAATACTCCAAATTTAGTGAGTTTCAGCGCTCAGAAGAGTGCGTGAAAAACCTGAAAATTGGAGTACTCATAGATTTTGTTGTGATATTTCCAGGAAAAATGCTCAATAAATTAAAAAAAATAATGCCAATTGTGAAATAGATCGCGACCGCAATTTTACGCATATTTCAATTTTGCCACTCAGCCTCTCTCTTTCTCTGTCTGTGGTAGGCCCCCCCCCTCTCTCTCCCTCTATCTCTCTTTCTTTCTCTTTTTAATTCTATGTCTCTCTTTCTCTGGGCCTCGTTAGACCCTCCTTGGAAAATCCTCAGGAATTAGGATGAAGTCCTTGGAAAGTTTTTCGGTTTTCGGCGTCGTGGTTACATCGTGTCCCAATTCAATGGGTCCCAAGGAAAACCCTTGGAGGTCTCCAACATTCAATTTCATACGAATACACGCGGCCGCGGGGGTGGATGTCCGTCATCGTGCTGGGATGTTCGTGCGTCCTTGTGCGTGGTCCACTGGTAGCAGCGGGAAGGCCTACCGGGCTGAGGAAAAAAAAAGGGCGCCAACATCCCCGTTCCAATTTGAAATTTTGAACCCTCCGTTGTGACATATCAGTGCGTGAGGCGTCCTGACGGCTGGACTGGAGATTGGGGCGAAACGTCCGTGCGGAGGAGTGATGGCGGCCACGGCTTAAAAGGATTACATTGGAACGTCGGGCGACGTAGCGTGTATGTGTAACGGTTCTCTACTGCGACGTTGCGTTCGTGTTCCGCATGCTCTTCAGGCCGTCACAACTTAGCGCGAACGTAATGCTTTCGTGAAACATGGAGAGTGTGAGCGCGGTCCCCATCGATATGCAGAAGGTGCAGCGAGGGCACCGGCGGGCAAACGAGTGATGGGTGCTTGCACATTACAAGTCCTGACGATGGAACGAGAGCTTCCGAGTGGTGCGAAGACATTAACGACATCGGAGAGAAACACGGTGGTCGCAACAGTGTCAGTCGTCGCCATGCGTTATTGCATTGAGGGAACGGCAACTCGCCTGAGGATGAGATTGTTCGTTCGCAGGCAGAGATAGTTGATGGAACAGGTGATTGATGCACCTGGTTGTGTGTCATTATCGGAATCCATTGTGCAACTCTCTCTCTCTCTCTCTCTCTCTTTCTCTCTATTAGTCCCCCCCCCTTCCCCCTCTATCTCTCTTTCTTTCTCTCTCTCACTCTTTGTCTCTGTCTCACACTCATAATAATAAATGGAACAAAACTCTCTCTCTCTCTCTCTCTTTCTCTTGTGTGAGCTTTTAGTCTCATTGCTTTGGCTACCTCAGGGCTGCGTTCCCCTCGCCCACGCGGTAGAGAATAGGATTAGGGACTTAGAGATAAAACGCAACCCTGACGAGCTCCGAACAGTGGCAGGAGGACCAACGGGCCATCTGCGGAGGGTGACCCCGCGTTGGTTCCTGGGCAGGCTCGGACTCAAGGCCGTGGGATGTAGCATGCTTCAAGGCGCCCTTCTCGTAATAATCGGCGCGGTAGGTGGAGCCTCGAATTTCTTCGGGGACAATCAGCCGTACTACCGTTGAGTCATTGAGGGAACCTCCTCGAAGAGACCCCCCAGTGAGAGTACACGCCTGTGTGGCCGCGCATTGAATCGCATCCCGCCGATCACGTCGCACGGGTTCGGTTTCTTTCTCAGGCAAAGCTGACTGCGCACAGCGGACTCTTTTCGTACCATTGCCGAACCAGAGCCTTGGGCGGGAACCTCGCGGTAGTCTGCCCCCGCGCCGCGCCGAGCCGAGCCGAGCCAAGCCGAGCCGCAGCTTCGGAACTGGCCGGAGCTTGGGAACGGGGCCTCCAGAGAGTGGCGGTGGAGAAGGCGGGTACCATAGTTGCGCAGGGCGGAGCTGGCGCAGAGGTGGGCGTCCTAGATCGTGAGAGCGACACAGTTCGTGCATCGTTCCAGACGGAACAGGGCTTCGCTGTTCGTCTTCCCTTCGTCTTCCATATTCCGTCATCATCTTGTTCGTTACTTCAGACTGGAGTTAGTCCCCAACTCGTTCGCCATCGCTGTCGCTTCTGTGAGGGACTGTCTTCTTCGGCTCGTACTCCATCGCTTTCTGTTCTGCGAGGCGTGGTCTTCGGCTCAGTCTCCGTCGCATTCTGCTTTGTGCGCACGGCCGCCAGCGCCGTTGGCGTAGAGTAGCAGGGTCATTGGCGTGCGTGAAGACAAGGAAACGAAACACACCGGAAGAAGCACTAGCCGAATCGGCAGAAGCGGCAGTAAGAGAGAAACGGCAAGCGGCCGTAAGACAGAGAAAGTGGAGTGGAGTGGTCGTCAGAGACAGCAGGCGTGTGGTTGAAGAGGCGGATATTGGCGCAACCCGGTTTTTGTTTGTCAGTTAGTCAATCAATCAATCAATCAATCAATCATCATGCCACGGTGAGAATCCTCTGAAATAGAATAGGGACTCCTCGTTCTATGCACACTAGAAAATAATGGGGTGATTCTTGTGTGTCGAAGACGGGTTAATTATTATATTATGTATGCATGTATGTATGTATGAGTTTTCGGCGAGAATGTCAGTAATCGGTTATGGCGTAGGCCAGACTCACGCAAGTTCCTTAGCAGTATCTGACCGCGATTGCGAGAAGATGCGTTCAGAATAATACCCGTGCGGGTATGCTGTTATTGTTGCCCCTAAGCTGTATGTCGTGCACCCATTAAGTCAGGCTTCAATTACGTATCTTGCGGTTGCAATGAGGATCTCCGTCATCAGGAACCCCGTCCCGACATAGAGTGTCGGGATACTACCCCCCGGGGGGCGACGGTGTCCACTGGTTCTATGGATATATCGAATTCGTAGGGTTTCCTTAGTCTTTCGCCCCGTCCATCTCTTTTTTTTTTTTTTTTTTYTTTTTCCCGTTCATCTCTCATTAACGGTTTTGACTGAATTTAATATTCCAAGCTAATGACGGGCTCAATTACTGTTATCCGCTAAGCCCCTCCTCCCCAGTGCATCTCTTGGCAGTTTGCACGGGATATAACTGCAAAAGACCATGAGATATGGCGTCATTCCTCAGGGGGAGAGAATGGGTCGGGCAGCAGTTCTTAAGGGGTATATATACCCCTTAAAAACTGCTGACCGAGATAATCTTGGGTGGATTGACGGGCAGGGGGGAAGGATTACTCGGGCGGTCGGTTCCCTTTCGTCGGGCAGTCAGTTCTTTCAGTGTCCCTCAGTTTTGCAGATTCGTCGTATTGTTTACCCTTGTGGAACTCTGTTCGCCTTCCCTCGTCTCTCTCTCTCTCTCTGTGTCCTAAGTTGTATGTCTCCTTGTTCTTGCTTCGATTCCCTCCCTCCCTCTCTCCCTCTCTCCCTCTCTCCTTTCCTCCTTCCCTTCCTCCTTCCCTCCCTCCCTCCTTCCCTCTCTCTCTCTCTCTCTCTCTCTCTCTCTCTCTCTCTTAGACACTCCGTGTTTCAACGTATTGGTGCAGCATCTGAAGGTCCTATATCTGTGTCTTTGTGATATGGGCAAGGAAAGAGAGTCTTTCGCACTAAACCCAAAGCGCACTATCGCAGTTATTTCCTCCCTCCGACGTTAATCACCGGCTTTGATCCCCACTCCCTAGCCGGTATTCATATCATTCCCCTTCAAGAGTTGGCATTACCAAAGGCGAGTCCTGACTATAAACCCTCTCTCGCGTCCATGCCCCATGCCAGGCCCACCGAGCTCTCCACGGTAAGTTTCCTAACCGTTAGCCCAACTCCCAACCCTAAAAACTGCCGTTCCTCTTGCAAGTCTCTACTAAACCTACCCAAGATCCCAACGTATTCGCCGAATCTCCATCCATACCTCAAATTTATTGTCGACGGCGAGTAGATCCGACGACTGCAGAATCGCCGACGGCGAGTAGATCCGACGACTGCAGACCTTTCTTTCTTTATTTTCAAAGAAAAACGTCACCAACGGAACCCCTCTAATCAATCGTCCACGGCGAGTAGATCTGACTACTGCAGACTTTTTTTTTTTTTCCCCAAGAAAAACGTTACGAACGGCTGCAAATGGGTTGTCAGTCTCTCGCTTTGATCCAGTGAGAGTTGGAGCCATCCTCTCACTGGCCCCACGTTATTAAATTAATTACAGTAAAATAAAATAAAAATAAAATAAAAATAAAATAAAAATAAAATAAAAATAAAATAAAAATAAAATAAAATAAAATAAAAATAAAATAAAAATAAAATAAAAATAAAATTAATTATGCGCCTGTTTTTAATGTCATGTATAGTAAGGGGGGGAGGTAACCCCCTGCTTTGTTATTGCATCTGTCTGCAAGAGTTGAACTCTTGACCTGTTTGCGTAAGATAGTCAGGTGTGTATCGTCGCGTACATACACAGACAGGTTAACAAAACATGTATGAGTCTTCACTCTTCTCTTTATCCGATTTCAAGAGAGACCAGATGTCGAAAATGTGAATTTTGACATCGCTTACCGAAGTAGTCTTCCGTTAGTAAATCCCGTTTCAAAAAAAAAAGAAGGAAAAAAAAAAGAGTCTTCCGTTAGTAGGATTGAACTCTGGACCTCTGTTTGATCAATGGTTGGGTGTGCACCATATAGCCGCACGGAGGCAATTTTTTTGTTAAAATTGTCTTGTTTTTTTTTTTTGATCCGACGACGTCAACGGAATGGTGACGGAAATGAATTCGAAAATGTGAAAACGATTTTACTAAACTGAAGTAAGGCAACGGCGCTTTAATTCCCTGCGAAACTATGGCGTACAGCCAAAAAGACACTAAACGAAACAGATGTTTGTGTTTTTTTTTGTTAATTATATAGATTACATAGAAGATCTTTGTGTTTTTTTTGTTAATTATATAGATCATATAGAAGATGTTTGTGTTTTTTTTGTTAATTATATAGATGATATAGAAGATGTTTGTGTTTTTTGTTTGTGTTTTTTTTTGTTAAGTATATAGATTATATAGAAGATGTTTGTGTTTCAGAAGGGGAAGATCAGTTCTGTTACGTGGAGGGAGGGGAAAGCGGTCGTGGGCGAATGGAGGGAGCGGTTGTGTGAGGACGGAAAGGCGATTATTGTGTTGTGACGAGAGAATAAGTGTTGCAGCTGAATGAACGGAATTGACGTTCCATTTTGTTGGGGATTTCTGTCGCGATCGTGATGACTGCTACGAGATTATTGCAATGGGGAAGATAAGGATTGATATAACTGATTGTTTTTTTTCTGATAGTGGAAAGTCGATGATGGTGATAGAATGATGATGATGATGATGATGATGATGATGATAGTAATTGATGATAACAAATGATTTTACTAAACTGGGATGATGGTTGCTGGTAGGGGAAGGCCTCTGTATATGAAGGGGCGCCTACGACACTGTGTGTCGTCCCTAATCATGACGATAGTGTGTATGCGCACGGACCCTGCTCAGAGAATTGGCACCTCACGCTGGCACACGGCCGAGTGCGTCTGTTGTGTGTGTGTGTGTGTGTGTGTGTGTGTGAGAGAGAGAGAGAGAGAGAGAGAGGTGCCGTCCCTAATCATGACGATAGTGTATGCTCAGAGAATTGGGACCTCACGCTTGCACACGGCCGAGTGCGTCTGTTGTCTGTGTGTGTGTGTGTGTGTGAGAGAGAGAGAGAGAGAGAGAGAGAGAGAGAGAGAGAGAGAGAGAGAGAGAGAGAGAGAGAACGCGCGCACACACACGATGTCGTATCTTGCCAGAGCATGCGTGGTCTCTGCCATCCGCCGCAATGGCACTTGTTGCACTGAAGCTTCTATGTTTGGTGCACCTTTATGTGATCATTTGCATCATCCACGTCGTGCTTGCCCTGCTTTCCGACAAGGCTGCTCTGACCTCTGACCTCTGATCGCTTCTTTCCACATGCTGCCATGCCTCGTCCCCGCACCGCTTTCTGGTATCCTGCCTCCTCCGCAGCGGGGGTGGGCACGCGCACGCTTTTAGTGAGCAGAAAGGTGTGGGGGCAATTCTCACACAACCACACAAATCGGGGATATAACGCAAAACGAAAAAAAGAATATATGCCCTTCACTAAAACTGCAAGACTGTGAAAGAAGAATGCAGTAAAAGAAAGAAGTTTGTGTCATTATACTTCGTTCGTACCCTGCACCCTAACACCCTCAAAGGAAAATTCAGAAGGGTGAAAATGAGAATAAAAACTAAAAAGTGAAGGAGGAAGTTCAGGTGCGCTGAAAAACGAACGTGGTAGACCTCTCCCTTTACTTTTTATTTTTTGTATTCTTCACCAAAACTTCAAAGCTGTGAAAGAAAGAAGAATACAGTAAAATAAAAGAAAGAAGAAGTCGTGTCACCTTCCCTTCGCCTATCGGTTTTGCTTTTCTGCCCCTCTCTTCCTTGTTGTGTTTAACAAACACCTCCCCCTCCCTTCACTCTGCCTCTTTTCCTTTTCTTGTTTTGTCTTTTTCCGCCTTCGTGCTCCGAATATATATCGTCAAACAGAGCTGCCCGGTAAACCGTAGGCAGACAATATATAAAATATATTCCTTACCTCTTCCCCCTCCCCCTTTTTTCCTTTTCCTTTTTTCTTTTCCCTTTTTTGCGCTCTGATTCACAATGTGACAATATATACTGCTTTGATGGCATGGTCCGTGCTAGCCGTCCTGCTGAATGCTGTGCTGGCGCAGCTCTACTTGGGTATTCCTTGTGAACATCCACGCCACCCTCAGCATGCCTGTCCTATCTGCCGGGGTGGGGGGTCCTCTTGCTAACTACTGGTCTCAATAGAATCAAGCAGGTCGGGAGCAACACTGATGATAGGACATATAATGGTTTCGATACCTGGAAAAATGAAAAGAAAAAAAAGAGAAAAAGAAAAAAATTCAGGAAAAAGAAAAAAGAAAAAAGAAAATAAGGAAAAATATAAAATATGTTGAACTTTGTTGTGACAGTGGCAATTGGTTTATCTGAGGGATGTGTCAATTGCTTTGCTTGGCTAATATGCCTGCCTTCCTCTTCCCTTGTCCTTTCTTTCACTGGATCCCTTTCTCTTTTTCTAGCCTCTGTGAGGTTTGGTTTCCTCCTCCTTTTCTTTACCTCTCTTTTGCCTTTTGGCTGCTTGCAAGTGGGTCCTTGTGACACACGGGGATGGGGCAGCCAGCGCTCAACCTGTCATCCACGTGGCTGGCCTTGTACGTAAGAGGTGATGAACAGGTGGGGCT
This sequence comes from Chara braunii, assembly GCA_003427395.1. Taxonomy (NCBI): domain Eukaryota; kingdom Viridiplantae; phylum Streptophyta; class Charophyceae; order Charales; family Characeae; genus Chara; species Chara braunii. Next base: position 142,009 of record BFEA01001033.1, read on the forward strand.
TTCCTTCCTTCCTTCTTTTCCTTTCCTTGTTTTGCTTTTTTCCGCCTTCGCGCTCTGATTTACAGTGTAACAATATATATTTGCCTTTTGGCTGTGTGCAAGTGGGTCGATATGACACACGGGGGTGGGGGCAGCCGCCGCTCAACCTACATCCACGTGGGCGGCCGTGTACGCAAGAGGTTTTGGACAGGGGGAGTCTTGTAAGGAAGAAGATAAAAAATGAATTTATTTCTTCTTTTTTTCGCATTTGCGCTCTGATAAATTTGTGACGAAATATCGGCTGAATGGGGTAGTGGGAGATATACTTGAAGCATTGGCTGTTGGTATTGATGAGTATATTGCTGCGTATCTTCGTCCAACAGCACGACAATCCTGTGCTGCTACCCTAGCCCCACAATTGGCTAATTGGCGTGCTGCAGTCTTGCGTCACTGTGAGTGCAACATGACTACCGCATCACCATTGCGACAGCCTCGCTCTTTGCGGCACGTGCATACGGCCCTGCGTCAGCTTCAAGAATCCTTTGCGATTGTTCCTGTGGACAAAACATCACATTATTTGGCTATTTGCTGTAAAAATTGGTACAAATTCAAACTGTCAAGCCACCTTGACAGTCCTACGTATTCTCGGCCTGCTGAATCAGTGGCTGACATTCTGAATAGCCATGCAGTTTGGAACAATCATTGGAATTATCCTCATGCTGACACATTGTCGTATCTCTATTGTGTTCTTAAGGCCCATAAATCTCCTCCCACACTCCGTCCTATTCTTGGTATCACTGCCGTATCTCTATTGTGTTCTTAAGGCCCATAAATCTCCTCCCACACTCCGTCCTATTCTTGGTATCACTGCCCGAAACAATCTTTCTTCTTCCTCTTCCAATACGGCCCGGCGAAGTGACCTGCACCCTTCCCAACGAGTCCAGCGTTTGCATCACCGACCGCATCACAAGCCGGTAGCTAGTACAACGCCTACTTCGGCTCGTTTGAGTACAGCACTTCAAGGCGTCATCCGTACTCTTCGCGAAAAAGATAATCAACTCTTTCGAACCGAAGGTATTCGACGATGTTGGATTGTTCAGAGCACTGACGAGGTCATGCTTGACCTCAAAAAGAATAAAGCTTCTCTTAGAGGTCTGGCCCCGCATACAGTTGATTTCACTACTATGTATACTAATCTTTCTCATCAA
>BFEA01001033.1:150337-166612 GCA_003427395.1 Chara braunii
CAAATGATCTTCTTCTTCTTCTTCTTCTTCTTCTTCTTCTTCTTCTTCTTCTTCTTGTGCTTTGTCTGACGGGTCGTTTATGGCAGCAGAGCTAGATATGTGGGAAATGAATGGGAAATAGGGATGAAGTGCACAGTTTTGCTTTGTCATGTTTTTGTGCATATTTTCTTGCCGTCCATCTGCCATGGACTGTTTTCGGGAACATGGTTTTAGAGCCTACCCACGTTAAACCACAAGTACACCGCGCAGGCAAACTTTTGAGGCCAAAATGAGACATTCCTAATAGTCAGGGGACTCACGTGCCCCAGGTTAAAATGAGACATTCCTAAAAGTTAGGGGACTCGCCCCAGGGTGGGCCTGGGGGCTGGCGGGAAAAAAACAATTGTCCCACATGCCGGGGTTGGCACTGGGCTGCATAGGACAAAAAAAACTTCCGCCCAACCCCATCCTGGGTCGAGTCTCCTAACTTTTAGGAATGGCTCATTTTGGCCTCAAAAGTTTTCCTGGGTGGTGTACTTGTGGTTTAAAAGCGTGGACTTCTCTGGGCTAATACTTGAGGAGAGTTCTCTTGTTTGTTTCGAGGTCCTTTTCCATTCAGGTCTAGATGAAGAAGGGCCTTTTTTGAGAATGCTTATACGGTATTGAGGGACAGTTGGTTTAGATGAAAAAGGGCCTTTTTTGAGAATGCTTATATGGTATTGAGGGACAGTTGTCAGCTATCCCACTTATGGGAATAACAGTACCAAGGATAAGTCTGGTGAAGAACATACAAAATGACATTTTGTTATTATTGTGATAATAAAAAGAAAATGAAGAAGATAATGCTGACTAAGATGACGGCCAGGGAGATAGTGAAGCTGGTGGTGATGAAGATAACGCTGATGTGATGGTAATGACTGCCGAATGATGGTGAACTTTGATGGTTGACGGTGCTGGTGCTGGTGCGCATGGCTGTGGAATGGCTATATCTTGTTGGGTTGGAATGGGCAACATGATCAATGGTACAGACGAATGTTCGAGCGTACTACACCCAGTTTGCAGATCAGCAAACACAGAGCTTCATTGACGAGAGGGTAAAGGCATATGTAGGACAGACCGCAGCTGTCTTGCAGCAGGTTGGTGGTGCTTTCCCTTTTACCACAATTCCCACATCGTCGTACAAGCCGCCCCTTCTGCCGCCACCGACTCTACCGATTCCTGGGAGCACATCCAGCGGGACCACTTCCTCCACCAGCACCTCGACAACGCAAGGTATGTGCTGCTTCGACTGTTGTCTTGGAACTCCCCTGACCTCTGTCATTGTCAGGTGGACATATCCTCTTTCCCCTTTGTCAGGTTACTTCGCCCTGCAACTTTCTGCTGCTCTGTGCTTTTTCCAGTTTTCTAGGGAGCTTTGTCTTAGGCACAGTTTTGGCACTTGTCGTGGTCAAAAGCGTGGAGTTCCAGGGTCTGGTGTATATGCATGCTTGCACAAGACAGGTCCATTTTCGAATCAGGTTGGCGACATGAGCTGGATGGTCATAGGTTTGAATCCTGTCGCTTTGAGTCAAAAATCAGAGTTGAATGAGCCTGTTGATGCCTGCTCTGTAAAGGAAGACCAAGTTCGGAGTGTTAGGACCTTTGTGCCCCCCTTTACGTGATTGGAAATACCCGCCGGTCTGCGATTGTTAACTACCGGCACCGGAGACTGTTGGAAAGGCTTGGTGGAGGGTCCTTTAGCTGTTCTGATGGCTGGCCATGTCGGATTCCACGGAAGGAATGGTGGGGGGAAAAATGGTGAGGGATGCGTGTGTGTGTGTGTGTGTGTGTGTGTGTGTGCGCCATCATGTGGGTTTGGTGGTGGTGATTGGAGGGGATGGGCGGGGGAGGGAAGCTACGAGGGTTTTGCCACTCACGTGTTCGTGCTTCATGGTCTTGAGACATTGCACTTTGCTGCCATCAGTTTGGCCATTTTCAATGGTCTCTCTTCCATGTTTGTTCTTGATCCCACTTTGTCTCTCTAGGCTTCTTTCTTCTCAACCTCCTTTGAACTTGTCGATCCGCCCTCCTCGACCCACCTTCTCTGTTTTTACTATCTTGTTTGTAGTCCTAATTATCTGTTATTTGTTGGGGGCCTACTGCCGTTTATACTCCAGTCTGCCTCACACTCTTATCCCTTAGTATAAGGAGACGTATTGTATCTGGTGGGGTGCCTTAAGGTACTTGCTGTACGAGCATTCTGATTTCCAGTGTGGCTGTTGCTTGACGAGAGCAGCACTCTCATCAGTGGAAAGGAATGTGGAAGTGTGTGCCCGTACATCATTGCATGGTGAGTTTTTTCCTTTCCCATGTGTCTTGCTGAAGTAGGACTTCAAGACTTCTCTCTGCAAGGATTCTGTGCCAATCAATGGCCCAGTTGTCCACCTTCTGATGGGAGCGAAAGATGAAATGGTCTGCATTTGTTTTGGGGAGCTTTGTCCAGATGGACCGACTGCGAGTCGTTAAGAATCCCACATGATGGGCAGGGCCTTGGTCCCGCTGTCCGTGCGCGACACTGATTGGAATCGTCATATCCGTGCATTCAAAGTCAGGATGACAGTGCTTTTGTCCGTCGCTAGGTGGGTGGGATGGTTGGATGGCCTCAGTCGCTGCCATCAGGGGTAAGGTGAATTGTGCACGTCCTTGAGTGATGATTAGCGTAAGAGAAAGTGTGTTCCCCTGCCCGCCTTCCCCTCGACATTTTCTCCCCTTACGGTATCCGCTCTTCAAACCTCTTGTGAATCTGTTCATCCCTTTCTCAACTGCGTCCTGCACCCTCCCCCCCTTTTTGGGTCTGAGAAAAAACCTGGACTCCTGATGATAAGCTGGCAGAGTGGATCTCTGCAGGTCTTAATTCTTAGTTTTTCCAGATTGAGTGTCAGGAAAAGTCTGGCCAGATGGCGGGGCGAGCTCGTGGGAAAGAAAGCAGAATCTAAGTCTGTTGATTTAGTTACTTCCGTCACAGGTCCGTAAATGTAGTTGTTAGTGAGGATAGCGAAAAAGGAAAGGGAGAAATAGGGAAACAAATGTGTGGCCAGGGTCTGGTGGTGGAATTTGGCACTTTATTCGCCATTAGCGCATCCAGAAATGAATTTGACCTGTAGGTTTCTGGATATTGAAGCCCCGAGATTTTGCCTATCCAATAGTAAAATCCTGCAAATAGATCGAATACGTCTCCCATAGAAAGCACGTAATGAAAGTGTGTTACTACGTAACGAGTGTCATGTAGAGCAATGTCAAGCCCAGAATTAGCTATAATACAATTCCAGTAGGTCCTCTCTCCTATGGTAAGGGAGAAGGAGATGAATCCCACAGCGAATAACATAGGTGTTTTTAATTGTATTGAATCTCCCGACATAGTGGCGATCCAACTAAATATCTTGATTCCAGTTGGCTAAAAACGGACTTACATGGTACTGCGTTCGATGGCAGAAACAGTCTCTGGAGTCTATATATGTGATAATAAGCTCAGAGTAGAACCTGGAAACAGAGGTGAGCTTGGAAGCAAAAAGGGTACAGGCAGATAACGGAGAGCAGAAAGCGAATCTGCATGGTTCGGAAAGGCAAGAAAGGAATGGCAGTGAATGGCAGGTGATGTGGGTAGACAATCAACCATTGATAGGGGCATGAAACAATAAAGGGATGATAGTGGAGCCCTGTAGGTGTTTTGTAATCAGCTCTGACAATCGGCACGTGTTTGATCTCCTTGTTCAAAACAGGAACGATTACTCCGCCAACCTTTCGGCCTCCTACATCAACAACTCCAATACCGACCATCCGCGCGCCAGTGTTGCAACCACCACGGCAACCTGCATCGTCAGCGGCTCCTCCCTTGTTGCGGCCGCCTACTTCATCGATAGGCACAGCTGGACTGGTGGGTCCGCCACCAAATGCAAATGGGCCTCTGAGCATCAGTCAGCCACAGAACTCTACGTCATCGAATCTTCAAGGGATGTATCGGATGACTCTGCCGCAGCTACCTACACCTGCACAACCATTGCAGCAACCACAGTCACTTGGATCGCAACCATCGACACAGCAGTCGCAGCAGCAGCAAACACTCCCACAGGACCTTGCACAATCACATCCACCTTCACAGCAGCGGCCGAGCACTCTCTTGCCTGGTAGTTTGCAATCATCACCAGGAAATGGATATGCAGGTGGCCCCAGTCAGTCCCAGAGGGTTGGGGTTGGTCCGATGGCTGCCCCGCAAGCGGCCGCAGGAAGCACGTATGGTGGTGGCGGTGGTGGAGGCATTGGGACGCCTGCAGCGACAAGTGGTCCATATGGCAGTTACTCCATGTCTCCAAGCATTCGCAGCTCAGTCCCTGGTGCATCCCTGAGCAGCGGCGGCACTCCATCCCTTGGGCCTTCAATGGTGGGGCCTCTGGGTCCGCCAGCATCATCCCAGCCATCGACAGTGTACAGTTACAACGCTGCTGGTGTTGGAATGGGGCGATCAATGAACAACCCTGGAGGTGCGGTGCCAACTATGAATGGCAGTGCAGAATCTGCATCTGGACAAGCTTCAAGTCGGGTACCCGGGGGAGGTGTGCCGATTGGGCCATCGCCATATATGGGCACCTATGGTGTGTCTGTCGCGGGAGGGTACCGGACAGGGATGTCATGAAGAGAGGCAGTCCGTGGTTTGGTATCGTCTCTCTTCCTTTGGCCACTTTCCTCCTCCCCTGCACTTTGCAACCTTTGTATTTTGGTCTCACCCTTTGCCCTCAGCTCCTGTCGTCTTGGTGGTTTAGATAAACGCGTCGAAGTACCCATCTGTAGAGGTGAAGGCACCTGTGTCACTGCTGTGTGGGCATTCCGCCGCGCAACGACTCCAGACAAGGTAAACAACTGTCATGGGTAAGGAATCTTGATCCTTGGCTTTTAACCCCAAGCATGCCAAATGGGGTGCCATTTGGCAAATGTCCCTCTCAGACCTCAAAGGCAAGCTCACGGTACGTTCATTTTGCCACCAGCTGGCTTGTACCCTACTCTACCTTGATCGGTAAGTTCTTCTCATTCTCATTCACATTCATTCACAACAAAGTGGAATGCAGAGCAGCCTGTGATTGTCCATTCCTTTTGGTGAGCAGCTTCGGCAAGATGCCTGCGGTCAGCACTGTAGCTTCAGGTATGGTGCCGTGCTTGGTGAGTCTCGTGGCACGTTGTTTTCACATAGTGTGATGTCATGTATGGTGGTAAGGTTGATGATGGCATGACATCAGGTATCAGGTATTGAAAGGGCAGGTACTCATTCACATTCTCTTTTGTGTCCGGTTGGGATTGATTTGATGCCAGAGTGTGATTGAAAAGGCCCATGGCATAGGATGTCCGTGTATGGCTCTTCTCTCTTGAGCGTGATTGCTGCCAATGTTTCCTTTCTTTTGTCTGTGCGCTTCTGGCTCAAGCTCATCCCCCGCCTGTGGACTGAGTTGGTCCTAATCGTCCGTCGTTGTGTGTGTGAGTGAGCGGTCAGAAATGTTCACTGCTTGCGGCATGTCGGAGGTATTCTTTTCTTTCCACGACAATTGGTACTGGTGAAGTCGCAAATTGATACCGTCTTGTCCGTTGCTAGCTAGCAGTGTGTTTATGGTGGCCGTCTTGTATGTCATGGTCAGTCGATACGTGACACGAGTGTAGTGGTGGTAGTCATGGATCTTCCTGGACCATCCTCCAGACCGGCCAAGGCGGTGATCTGTAACGATAAGGTGAGAAGAGGGGTCGTTATCAGTTTGTTTGATGTTTGTCTCTGACGGATATCATAACAGAGGCAACACAAAGAAGAGTGGCACACATTCATCAGCAAGGTAAATGATGCTTATGGAAGTTGGACTCTTCACTTACCGTCAGTCACCATGGTAAGTCGAAGGTAAATGATGGTGACGGAACTTGAACTCTTCCTAGGAATGATGCCTTGGTCTTCTTCATGGGTAAAGGTCAATCAAGGGTAAAAGGTGAACGATCATGATGGGTCTTCTTCATGGGTAAGGTAAATCAAGGGTAAAAGGTGAACGATCACGACGGAAACACAGGTTTGTGCTCTGTTCTTCACTAGCCAAGGGAAATAGGATATAGCAAACATCTTGCATTGTCAGGGACATTCTGGTGGGAGGCGGAGGCGGAGGCGGAGGCGGACAGAAGATTACGGACACACAGGTTTGTGCTCTGCCACTCGTTAAGCTACGTGATATCTTGTGCCCATCTCGCTTAGGGAACAGAATACCATAATCATCTTCAAAGGGAAGGTAAGTGGTGATGCTCTGCACATTCAGGTTTGTGGAGTTGCTAGCCTTCACTATGAGGGAAGGCAAATAGCGCTTTGTCAGAAGTCAAAGGGGATCAGGCACTTCAAAAATGGTCCGCGTCTCCACATGATGGAGACAGAGAGAAAGGTGGTGGACACAGGTTTATGCTGTGGAGCTGAATAGAGCCACATAGTTGTTGAGAAAGCTTTTTCGTGTATTCTACGAGGCAACAGAAGACGTCAAACAACTCGAGGGAAAGGTAAATAGTTGTGGATGGTGATGGAAGGTCAAGGACACACAGGGTTGTGCTAGATCTACTGCTTCATATCAGCCCAAGCAAGCCTCTTGTCAATCGTCTGGCACCACACGAGCTTGTATTTGTCGACAGCAGAGACTTATCCAACATGAGTCTCATCGGCAGCAGAGACTTGTCCAACACGAGTCTCATTGGCGGCAACATTGGCATCCTCTTGTTCGTGTAACGAGTTGCTCAGAAGCAGAACTCAAACTTGACCAGCTGCCTTTCACAGGTTAAGGTAGGTGGATGGTGTGAGTACTTGGTGGGGAGTATAGAACCGAAGTGCATGCGTGTGTTTGTTTGTTTGTTTGTTTGAGAGAGAGAGAGAGAGAGAGAGAGAGAGAGAGAGAGAGAGAGAGAGAGGTGAACTGCAGGGTTTATGTTTCTGTGAATCATTGTGAAGGAGGTGGAAGTTCAACTCGGAATGCTTCGCAAAATAGTCTTTAGTGTTGCTCTGGGTCACCAATTGTGGGGTAATCATTCCAGATCGTGTGTATGGTATGCCATTTCATTTCACTGTAACTTGATTCTTGACAAGGAAATCGTACCCCCCCCCTTTCAACCCTCCTTGACCACGAAACGGACAAAACTGAATCCGTTTTTCGGTCTTGATTGCCCTGCTGGCGGTCTTTGAACAGGAGCATTTTAGTATGTATGTTCATGTTGTCTTTTCAATATTGTCCGACGGCATGGTAATGAACGGGAATGACGTATAACCTGATGTTTTGTTTTCTTGTTCGATGGGCTCCTGCCTTCATTTCATCTGCCTGCTATGTTCTCCTAGCCCATCCCTCCGATTGACTCATGTTCTTGAAGCTTTTACAGTTACATGGTCCTACGTGTTTGTGTTTGTCGCTTGGGAGGAGCTATTCCCGAGCTCGATGTTGCACAGTTGCACCGAATGCACAGCCTTGCCTCCATGGGAGGCGAGGGCGAACTGAAGAACTGGGATTTTGGGAGTATGATGTTGGAATCAGTTGGATGCTTGCATGTAGCATCCGGTGACGTACCGAATGCGTTGTATTGTTCGGCAGAACGTGTAGTGAACTGCAGGAAATATCACCTTCAGTACCCTTTGAAAAAAGTGGTTGTATAGTCAAAATACAAAATTGTTATTTCAAAGTCGTGGTCTCCCTCAACTAACAGAAAAAGGAAGTGGTTCCGTCCCGTCCAAGTTTGGCCATCGAACTTCAGTGTTCGAACCAATTCCATGTTTCCTCTCGTCGAAGAGTCGTCCATAGTGACACGTCGAGTGGCGAACAATCTGGCGTGTGAAGTTTTAATGGTGGTGGTACGGAGCCGAGCGAGGCAAGGATGCATCATCCAATCCGGTTAACTATGGACTTCAGGCAAAGCTAATGTCCCTCCACTTCCGATGTCCAGCCAGGCTGAGTGTCCTATACCCTATACCCGATGGCAGCAGGTGGGTGGGCCCTGAAACCACCCATGAGCATTACATGTGAAAGGCACAGTAAATGGCGAGGTAAAAGAAGAAATCACAGATAAAGTCTGATAAACTTGAAACTTGAAAATCACCGAATGGAAGGACGAGAAGAAAGAACTTCTCAGAAAAAGGCGAAAGAACTGTTTGACAAAAAAAAAAAAAAAAGATGGTCACCCATGAGCTGTTAATGAACAAACCTAAGCTCGAACCCTGATGGAATCAGATGCATAAAAGTAACTTTGGATTGCGTGGGGCTGGTCAGTTGGATGGTCGTACTTTCAAGGCTGTTGCCACGTTTTTTTTGTTATAACTTTTGTTTATGTGTTTGATGTGGTCTGCTATTTTATTTGTTTGTTTTGCAAAGTGAGCTGTGTGCAAAGTGTGCAAAACAATACGCTCTTTTAGTTGATCGATACCTGGCATGCTGTGTGTCTCTAGTGTCTGCACAAGCGTACAAGGAGTGTATTTTCTGGCCGTGACAGACCTACCTTTGTTTCGCGGGTGTTTTGCGGGCTTATGGTAGGGTGTGAACCTGCAGCCTGCAGTTTGTAGAAGTTTCCATCTGGTGTGGGTGAGTGATAGATAGTCTGCTTTGTTTTTCCGCACAGGTACCTTGAGGGCAGTGGTCGGTGGTCCCCACCACCTCAGGGCGTCAGTTGTTGGGTAATCGATGATTCTTAACTGCAACCAAGGTTAAGGTGGATTATCACATACAGTATCATCGTTGGTTAGGCGACCTGTAGAGTATAATGGAGGCTTCAGCCCCCCTCATGAGTCGGTGAGACTCCGATGAAACAGTTTGTCACAGCTCCTCGTTTGTTGTTCTCTTATCCCTATCTAGTATCTGCCCATGGTCCACCGGGCAGTTCTCTATGACAATATGGATATACAGTGTGTCACAAGTTCTCACAACGCTTCGTTTGTTGTCCTCTTTTCCCTCTCTGCCTATGGTATACCGGGCAGTTCTGTTTGATGATATATGTTACATCGTATGCATTTGTATGTTGTTTTGCAAAAAGTGACCTTTTGCTTTGCAAAGTGTGCTGTTTGAGATGATGTGACTGTACATATACATATGGCTTCAGGGAAGTTGTGTGCCCAGTCTGTCTAGTGAATCTGGTCATTGCGCAGCTTGAGGTGTATCATATATTTCTGTGTGCAGTTCCACACAGTGCATTTCATTCTCTGAGTTTTTTTTTTTTTTTTTTTTTTTTTTTTTTTTTTTTTTTTTTTTTTTTTTTTTTTTTTTTTCCCCCCCCCCCCCCCCCCCCCCAAAGTGTGTCGTTTGATGGCCCTTCTTTTCTAAGCAGGGGTACAATTTAGGGTTTTTGCCCATCCTTCGAGGTACGCTGTCCTTTTCTCGTTCGTTTGCCCTCTACTGTTGCTGGGAGGGCTTAGGGGATTTCGCCGTGTAAATGACACGTAGCGCACAGTAATTTCGCTTCAAGTTGAAATCATGGTGGAACGTATTGGCATCAGCATTTTGGTCGGAATGCTGTGATGGGTTGTGAAGGGAGGTATCGAAGTGCGTTATGTAGTTGGGAGGCATGATGATGATGATGATTATGACGGTAATAAAATAAAATACTAATAATGATAATGATTATAATGATGATTACCATGAGAATGATAAAAATGACGATGATCATAGTCATGAAGAAGGTACGACAAAAAAAGCAATATAAGTAATCGAGTACAATGTTGGAAGTATCGAAAGTCATTATGAAGATGAAGTTGAAGGCACGATAATGATGACGATGGTGATGATGATTGTAATGACGATGCTGATGGATAGTGATGATGATGATGATGATGATGATGATGATGATGATAGCGATGACGATGATAATTGTGAAGATAATTGAGAGCGACTGAGAAGTTAAGAAATTATGACCAGTATATAGATTGTCCTGACGAGTCAGTCGGTGAAACTCCGATGAAACAGTTTGTCACAGCCCCTCGTTTGTTGTCCTCTTCTCCCTCCCTCTCTGCCTACTACAGTTTACCGGGCAGCTCTGTTTGACGATATATAGAGTCTGCTTTGATTTTTGTGACAGGTACCTTGAGGGCAGTGGTTGGTGGTCCCCACCCCCTCAGGGTATCAGTTGTCGGGCTGTTGGTGATACTTAACCGCAACCGGGGTTAAGGTGGATTATCACTTACAGTGTAATCAGTTAGGGGATTCTGCAGACTGTATAGGAGGGTTCAGCCTCCTGATGAGTCGGTGAAACTCCGACGAAGCAGTTTGTCACAGCCCCTCGTTTGTTGTTCTCTTGTCCCTCTGTGCGTACGGTTTACTGGGCAGGTCGGTTTGTCGATATATAGAGTAAAGTGAGTACAGTGGTTGATGATTGAAATCGATGATGAGGGGAGACTTTGAAATGATGACCGTTAATTTGCAGATGGAGGTCGTCGATGATGAACTGATTATCGAAATCGCGGATGAGGCCAAATTGAGGGCAAAGCTAGAAGTTATGATAGTCAATTTGCAGATTGAGATCGGCCATGAATTTATGTCCCCCCCCCGACGCGTAGTTGACGATTTCCGGAAGTCTTCGTCAACGTGTTGTTTTCTGCGATTGTTTTCTGCGATCGAGAAGATCGAAAGAGAGAGCCATATTTGTGGAGTGACACCGTCTTCTCCCAAAAACAACGCACCCTCGACATGACGGCATACACCCTCATTATGAATGTATAAGAGCTATCTTGCCGGTTAGATGCAGTCTGATGAGGGTGCATTTTGTTCGAGTGGAGGTGGTAGTCTTGTTGAAGGATCACCATCAAAGATTCTGAGATTGTACTGTGTCGTCCTTTCAGCTTCGATCTTGGTATCCCTTGTGCGCCTCCCCCAGCCGGCCTAGGTGGGGGCCGTACATTCATTCACAACTTACATGTACGGTATTTATTAATGCACGACTTAATTGAAGGATCACCATCGAATATTCTGAGCTTGTCATGTGTCGTCCTTTCGGCTTCGATCTTCATATCCCTTGTGCGCCCCCGGCCGGCCTACGTTGGGGCCGTACATCCATTCACAACTTACGTGTACGGTATATATTAATGCACGGCTTAATTACATGTACGGTGCACGCCTCAGGGTATCAGTTGTCGTGCAGTCGTTGATGCTTAACCATAACCAGGGTTAAGGTGGATTAACACTTACAGTGTAATCAGTTGGGGGATTGTTGACTGTTGAGGGTTCAGCCTCCTGATGAGTCGGTGAAACTCCGACGAAACAGTTTTTCACAGCCCCTCGTTTGTTGTCCTCTTCTCCCTCTCTGCCTACAGTTTACCGGGGAGCTCTGTTTATTGACACATACGGTGTATATTAATGCACGACTTCATGAGTCGGTGAAACTCTGACGGAAGTCTATCACACCCCTTGTTTGTTGTCCTGTTCTCCCTCTTTGCCTGCGGTTCGCCTGGCAGTTCTTGCTAACTTGTTCACGGTAGACCGGACTCGTTATTCTCCTACAGTAATTGAGTTTGTTTCAAACACCCTTGCCTCCGTGTAGGTGGAAGGCCATGGCTCTTGCTACCATACCTTAACTTCAAGTTCATGTCTAATTTGAAGTTTATTCCTCTTTGTACAACAAGAGGCTCGCCACACAGGCTGGCTGTCAGAAAAAGTTTGAAAGTCGGCCGTCGACAGTTTACCCCCCCTTCACAACACAGGCTGTCGAGGGGTAAGGTTTTTGGTCATGGCCAAATGGACTCCGCCTTTCCACAGCGCACGGCCGTCATGGAACGGAACAGTCCCTGACAATGCAAATTCTAACCCAATTCTCGAAAGGCAGGTGGGGCACTTCCGAATTTCCGTCTCCTTCAGGCGGGAGGAAACGAATGGGGGAGGGTGGCTGTCGAGCGTACCATTCAGACACCTGTTGGAAATGTTTTTGAGCCGCAATTCTTCGAAAGTCTGTGTGGCGATGCAAAATTGTTGAAAACCTGGTTTTCGACAGCCTGTGTGGCGAGCCTCCAAGAAAGTGAGATCTGGAGGTTAGTGTTTTCTGGGTGTCTGGAGAGAGAGGGGGGGGGGGGGTTGATTTGAGAGCACAATTTTCTTGTGTGCAAAGGACGCGACGCCAACCAGCCTCTGGAGGCGTCTTTTTCGTGCTGTGGACGAGAAAGAAAAAAAGTTAAGAAAAACACAATCGCTATTATTAGTTTTAAGTAGATATTTCAAGAACGGACACGTTAATGTGACGGGTTTGAAGTAAAAGTTTGTAAAATCATATTAATTAATAAGAATGGAGACGTTTTCGATATTAATGAATGATGAACAAATCATATTTAATTAATAATAGGGACGTTTCGATAGGAATGAGTGATAGAGAATCAGAGATATTTCAAGAACAGACACGTACTGAGCAGTATTTTTGTCATCGTACTAAAGTTAAAATAAACGAACTGGATAAATACATAATAATTAATTAATTAATTAATTAATTAATTAATTGAATAGGGGTGGCCTCTCTAGTAAGTGTAGAGAGAATAAGCCTGCGCTTATATGAAAATGGGAAGGAGTATTTAATTTTTGGGGCAAGTATGTTGATGTCACAACAGTCTCGAATGCGCAAAAAAGACGCGTGCGCCGGCAAAGACAACGTTTTTGTGCTGGCAAAGAAAACAGCCACTGAGTTCGAATAAGCAAGCAATGAAAGTACCGCAGGGTGGGCCACGGTGTCGGACGGGAAAAGAAAAAGAATAAAAAGGGCCAACGGATCTATTTCAATCGAAATTGCTGTTTCAAACTCGCAACGCGATATTATTGCCGGCGCGTGTCTTTTTTACCTTTGCGAATTCAAAACTTGCCGCGTTGGTATTTGCATTTTACGTTTGTTTTCTTATTTCACTTCTCTTCTTGTCTATTTACAGTTGGGTCTGTCCGAAACTGAACCTAGTCCGTTCAATAGCGGACTTGCTATGTCCAATATCTGGTCTATCCAATTCCAAACCTGGTCTGTCCAACGTTGAACCTGGTCAGGGTCTGTCCAATACCGAACCTGGTTTATCCAATGCCAAACATGGTCTGTCCAAGGCTGAACTGAACCTGGTATGAGCAATACGGAATCTTGTCTGTCGGATTCCAAACCTGGTCCATGTAATGCTGAACCTGGTCATCAGGGTCTGTCCAGTGCTGAACCTGGTTGTCAGGGTCTGTCCAATTGAACTCTCTGCGGAATAGGGAGTTCTCTATCACTGGGTAGTTGGGTGTGCAGGATGCTTTCTCTCTCCCTCCCTTGTGTTTGCTCTGTGGTGTTTCTGGCTGCAGTTGCTTGTCGAGTAGAGACACTGTTGGGATTTGTGTGACTGTCTTGTTCATGGTGTATACCACGAGATCTGTCCTTTGTTGATTGGCAATTTGTAGATGGGTAGTTAGTCGTGCTTTTCTTTCTCTAGGTCCATGTCTGAACCCTTGTTGTTTCTTTTTGTGTCGTTTGTGCAGGTACTATTGTGATTATTGTGATACATACCTCACCCATGATTCGGTAGGTTTATTTGGTTACATTGTTGTCCCTGTTTTTAAGATTTAGGTTTGGTCTGGCACATGTTTCTTGCACTCGCCAAAACAGAAAGGAAGGGGAAAACCTGCGCCCAAATGCTGCGACTGCCAAGGAGGTAGCACCTTTTTGCCGACAACCAGGTTCCAGAAGTTGGTCGTTGAATTGATCCTATGATCAAAGAACTGATGAAGAACAGGAGAGGTTTGTTTGGGGTGAGTAGGAAAGAGAAGGAGCTAATGGAGAGAGGAGATGGGGTGCAGCACATCATGAATTCAAGATCAAAAGTTTTTGGACGTAATAGCATTTTTCATCAAACGGGGTGCCAAAATGTTCAGTCAAATTATTCTGTCTAATAATGCAGGTGACTGTGGACTGTATGGAAGAACCGGTGACGGAAAAGGGGTCTTTTCTGAGACAAGTAGAAACGGAGCTAGCCATGTAGAAAATGGATTCAGAGACCGATAACGCAGGTGTGCTGAATCTACGTAACATTTGTTTTGTTGTCGATTATTTCTGCTTTGTCTTTACCATCTGCAGTGAAATGTAGAGGTTGTTGCATGTTGCTGGCCTTAATTTTCGATGCTCAGAAATGTTGAGGGTACTTTTTCCTTTCTTTTCAAAGGGGTAAGCTCGCGCAGGCTGAATCTCTATGTATAATTACCTGGACCTGCTTTTCAATCCATTTGTGGAAACATAGCATGTGTTTCTAATGATGACACCAAGGCTGCAGCGCATCATTACTTTGAAAAAGTGATCTCTTGCGAGCGCCTGCAACACACTGAAGATTTGATGCGTAGTGTTGATACCTTTGTTATGTTTCCAGGAAAAAAAAAGGTTCTGTTTTTCGAATCCAGAAACCAGTACTACTAAAGTGGCTATGCATACCCAACTTTTTCACAGATCTCTATGCTTCGATATTTGTTTCACCCACTGCAGTGAAATGTGGAGGCCGTCGCATGTTGCTGGCCGTACTTTTCTTTGCTCAGAAATGTGGAACGCACTTCTGTCTTTTCTTTTAGAGGGGGTAAGCTCCTCAAGTTGTTGTATCCATCTGATTCCACCAGGATTAGAACTCGTGACCTGCGTATCAACACTTGAAGATGTGAACCATTAGGCACATGCGGAGGGTGCATATACTATCTCTGGTATCGAGAGTAATTAGTAATTACTTCCAGCTTCATCAAGTGGAAACTGCCCTGAAGTTTGATGTTTTGTTGAGCTTGGAAAGGACTGGTTGGTTTTATTGACAAGAGCATAGCCAAGGCATCTTTTTTAGGCTCGTTTCTTTGTCTGCCTTTTTTAAGCTCGTTCATGGCTCATCGCTTGCTATTTTCTCTCTCGCTTTCTCTCTCTCCGCTTCTCTCTGCCACTATCGTTTTGCTAGTCTGCAGTTATGCACTTTTCTTTGTGCCTTGCCTTTCTTTGCGTCAATCAACTCATGTGCGTATAGTTCTTCTACATGATCAAATGTATTCATCATATGGGCTGGAAACGCCGATGCCAGTCCTCTTCTATTATGAAGTTATTTTCTTGTTACGTACTCGTTGGAAGCGAAGACTCTGTTTTTCCAGTCAATTCATAATTCCATCACCTTCCGGAGGCGGTTGCCAACGCAGCGTGATTGTATCATAATCGTGCGCTTCTGACATTTGAAATCATGGACAAACATCCTTTTTTTGCATCTTTTTGTCGCGTGCAGCCCTCAGTAAGGAAACAACACAATGCAGGGTACAAGCATAAGGTATGACTCTCCTTCCCTTTACCTGGCTGAATCAGTCATCCTCTCTTCTGCATGGTATAGTGTTTTTGGGCTGGGGAAAAGGTCGGGCTACGGGTGTCGGGCGACCTCAGAGAATGTGATATATGGTGGCGTGGCCACATTTCTTTTGGAGCATGATGATATGTAGAAATGCCAAGCTGTTTTGTGTGGGGGGGAGAGATGGTTAATGGGGGGGCAAATATTTGCCGTTTTCGCCGGCAATCTCGGTGCGAACTGTGGAACTGGAATGAGAAACTGTTGGAGGAGCTTTCTCGGAATTCTGGCAAAGATACGGTTGTCAAGAGTGGGTGCTGGGACAGAGAAGGAGGGGGGGGGGACGAGGGGGTCCTAGTGGAGAATGTCATAAGGGCATTAATAGGACAGATGGTTAATAGAGGGCCGAAAATTTGCCTTCTCGTCGCACCGTACAAGCAACATTTAATATCCTAACACAAAACACGCTTTCCGAGTTAAAAATGTTCATTGTTCAACGATTTCAGCGAAGTGCTAACCTTTTCTTTATTAGTCCAAACATGTCGAAATTGGATGCATGACATACCTTAAAGCACCTACATATCACAGGAAAAGAAAAACAAGAAAGAAATGGAAAACATCTGGCCAATCTGACCGTTCCAGTGAAAAATCCGGCGGAAAGAAAACACCCTTTGTTAACCACGTGTGATGAATCACCCGTGGGTAGTGGTTTGCTGTGTTGAGAGCCTGTTCATACTGTTGTGGACACTTTTGGATGCGCAAGGAGTGTAATGAGGAGGATTAACTGATGGTGGTATGTCTCTCTCTGCTCAGAGAATCTCTGTCGGAGTATCGAGGCCCAGTGGGATTCTGTATGGGTAGGCCCACTGGTATTCTCTCTGCAAGCCAAGTTCACACCTTCAACATAGTCTATTTGCTAAGTTACTTGTATGTTATGACTCACAATGAGGTCCACAAAAAGATAACGGTGAGGGGTGTTCAAGGGGGGGGAGGGGGGGGGGGGGGGG
>BFEA01001033.1:166686-178914 GCA_003427395.1 Chara braunii
AAATGGACCATGTCTCGATTTATGCATGTTATCCTTGCGCAGGGGCCATGCTAATCTTCTTTCTCTCTGTATCGTTCTAATTGTAACGGATGTCCCGAAGGACAGGTTTTCCTTTTGTTTGTTCTGTGGTGGCTTGCCTTTTTCGACTGGACCTGACTGAGCTGGGGCAGCTTGGGAGGAGGCCAGCTTTCTTGGAAGGCTTAGCTTTGTTGGCTTATTAGCATTGTGAATTTGTGAATGCAATTCAACTCTTGGGATCTGCTGCATGGCATTGTGAATTTGTGAATGCAAATTCAATTCATGCATATTCGCGATATAACTGTGTTAAGAAAAAAAAAAAAAAAAAAAAAAAGCACAAACAGAAAACTCTGAACATCATGCAGGATGTGAAGCAGGTGTGCGCGCTGCCGTCCTGCAGGTTGTGTTGCCTACTGCTGTGGGATGCTAGTCCTTGTTTGCACTGCACAGTCCAAGTGCTAGTATGGATGTAGTATGGATGTAGTCTTTCGTGTGTGTGTCTGGAGGGGGGGATAGACGGGTGAGTCGTGGGGCCTCCTTTCGGAAGGGTTAATGATGAAGGCTTTCAGCAGTGTCCGGTCGAATAAGGCGACATGTTGTGGTCGCTGTTGTCGACTTTCGCTAACCTACTTCGTCTGTATTGGAAGCGCAGTCTCTTGTTGCAAGGCTTCGTGAGAGGCCCCAGCTTGGGACATCGTATTTCTGTGGGAACCTGTTCATTTTTTTTTAAATGGATGTTGAAGTGATTTGTTGCCTCAAGCGAAGGAGGGGTCTACGGGAGTTGTCATTTGAAGCCAAAGCGCTTGGGTCTGATCGCATGATTGATTTATTAGCAGCAGCAGAGATTTCTAAAGCGTAATTTCATATTGAGGAGGAAAGTGCGAGGGGTCCGTGGAGAGAGCTTGAGCTAGTTGGGCAAATGCACAATTGGTGCACGCCGCGGGATGGAGTGAGAAAATGATGATTCTCCTGCCTGCTTCACCCGAACACAAGGTACGGGTCATTATTGCTGTGTTTTTTCTACGGAAAGATTATACCCCAAATACATACACACAGCTATAATGACTGTACGCTGTATTCGGGTGAAGAAGGTGGTTGACAACAGCCTTTTTTAGATGCGAGGGGTATATATATAGCCTTTTACAAATTTTGGCCAGGGGTAGTCTGATAGGTAGGAGATCTGTGTAGAGCTCAGTGGTGAACGGTGTGGCAATCACTGTGCAATGTGTCCGGGGACTGGCAATGTGTAAAGGACTGAACCTTGCAATTATCGAAGGGAGCAGAAAGACGTGAAGCCGCACAGAGCCCCATTTTATGCAGTCCAAGTTGGGACAGTTCCTTGCCTGCACAAGCTGGTATTTTTTGGAAGAAGACGAATGAGAGGAGGCCTATATGAGCGTCCGACTTTGGAGAGCGGGCATGGAGTCTGGCGAACAAAAATGGGAACTTTTAGATGTCTTTTCTGTGCCCTCCAAGTATTCACCGATCTGGAGTCGTTCTGCACAGAGTACTTTGAGTGCTGACAGGTTTTTCCTGGCTTTTTTTTTTTTTTATGCCCCAAGCACGGGCCTAGTGCCCAAGGCTTATATTTGCAATTGGACGTTTTTCCTGTTTTTGGACAGCCGAGAGTGGTAAGCCAGGACCCATAATCATTAAAAAACACGGGTGGCCCTTCAGAAAAGCGTGCCTCAACACACCTCTCATAGTGCGTTGAGTGGTTTTTCCTGTTTTTCTGTGCTGCGCATCTGTGCTTCTCTCTTCCGCCGACCCAGTCTGAGCCATTTGTCTGTGGCAAATTTGCCAGCTGTGGTTTTCCTGTTTTTCCGTGCTGCGCATCTGTGCTTCTCTCTTCCGGCGACCCAGTCTGAGCTGTTTGTCTGTGGCAAATTTGCCGGATGTGGTCTCATACTTGCACATGAACGAATCTGGTGGGATCGGAATGTCAGGAAATTCTCGAACACTGCGTTTTGCAGTTTCGGGGCGCAGATAGGTTGAAATTTTGAATACACGAGTGTTGTCTGGAAGACTCATCTGCAAAAATAAAAATACTCAACTGTCAACTGGCCTTCATCGGTATATGCCAATATGGAAACTTCAGACGGCTGAGTGTTTGCTCCGCGACTGTTGTTGCACGAGAGCTTTGAAGCACCAGCTCGACTATATATCGTATCACAGCACTTCAGGAGTGACGTGATATAATGAAACTTCAGCAGTTGTCCTCGTTTGGTGTATTGATTGCAGGTAGTCTTTTTAGTCAGAGGACACAGAAGCATTGGAGATCCATTTGGGGCGAAGTTCATAGATTTTGCTAACCCAGGGTTACAAAGGCCCAACACAGTCCTGTCGGCATGCAACCGGATACGTGGATGGCTGGGTTATGCATGATGTCTGCTGGGATGCATACAGATGCACTGACGTGCACCTTGATGGTATGAGTTATGCCTGTCCGAATAAGGTCGGGACGTATCAGTTTTGTTGTGAGCGTCTGGAACCCTTTTTTTTCTGGACTCTTTTTGCCTTTTTTTTCTTGCCAATGCTTGTTATGTGTTTGCTCTTCTGCAGCCGAGGAGAGTACAGCTCTTTAGACACGTCACGTGTGTTCAAGTCTCTTCTAATAAGACGGACCTATTTGAAGCCCTATTTCAGCCCCGTTCTATAGGCGTACTTGAAATAACGCAATGATGATCACAGTCTGATAGGTAGTCGCTGCTTTTCGCAGGGTTCGTTTATGTGTCGGATTACACTTGACCCGTAAGGAGGGAAGCCTGCTTCAACTGGGTGAAGTTGCAGAACACCGAAGCCCAATGGTGCTACACTTGTGCATAGAAAGTCGGGAACAGAGTGCAAAAGTGGCGGTATTCGTGCTAGCATTGACCAAGTATGTTACGCTTGGTATGTTATGATTGGTGTCTGGCCGTCAGGGAAAGGTGGCGACGAGGGTGCAAAATATCTGTGGGTAAAGGAGGCTCCGTGATCCTCTGCTGAATGTCTCTCTCTCTGCGTAGAAGGGTGAGTTATCCTTCTCCATGGCCATAATGGTGAAAAGGGAGGGAAAGTGGGTGCCTGAGTTTGTGAGGGGAAGGTGGTTGTGCGGCTCAGGATAATTTCACGAATAAACAGGTCGGTGGTAAGTTGGCATATAGACTCGATGATGACAAGAACAAGTAGTCTCCGTCTATGGAAATCAGCGGGCGAGTGAAAAGGTGGCCCCGGCATTGGCAGAAGTTTGTGACACAAGCTTGCAAATGAGGTCTCGATTGTGGATAGGGGCGGGCCTTGTATTGTTGCAGTTGTCTTACCTCAGAATCTTGTCCTGTTAGACTGTAACTTGTTGTGTACTTAACATAGATCCCTGGAGCGGAAGAAGAGGGATGTGAGGTCGTGAAAAGCACGGTGGGTGGAGACCGGGGACAGTCAAATTGAGTAGGGAGAGGAAGGGCGTGCAGGGAAGGAACAGAGTAGATTGTGGAAGTGTTCTGCAAGGAGCGTGCCCTGGCTGCAGTTATGGGAGTATGATTAAGAGAAGTTTTTTTCGCACCGCCCTCGGGAAGTTTTGTGCATGTCGACTTCTTTGGTGAATCCAAGGCGACCAAGGTAGGAAATGGAAGATGAACAAAACACTATAAATGCATCATGGAAACCACAACGGAACAGGAAGCTGTAGCAATGGTAGCAGATGTTATCGAGAGCCATCCTGCAAGAAAGTCCGGATTGCATCGACGCTCGATGGTGCACAAAGGGCGTTGCAACGGTCGCAGGCGTTAGCGGGAGACATCCGGCAAGCAAGTCCGGGCTGCATTGACCGTTGGTAGTACACAAAGGTCGTTGCCATGGTAGCAGACGTTAGTGGGGGAGATCCTGCAAGGAAGTCGGGATTGCATCCACCCTCGGTATTGCTCAAAGGTATGTAGTGTATGGGATCTTGCGTACAGGATCATGATCATGTCTTATGAAAGGGTGGACAGCGCCAGATCTGGGATGGTGGGCATAGTGAGCAGGTCTGGGATGCAGTCCAGCTATCTCTTGCCTCGTGGTTAAATAGGGATGCCAATAGGTTATGGGAAGGAATGGAGCTGGATTATGTGCTCCTGCTTGTTAAGCCCTATTGTGTGTGTATGTGTGAAGGAATGACTGTGATTACAGGTAGAAAAAAGGGATTATCGAGTCGTCAAATAAGGTTTGCCTGAAGTGTAAACTGTCACAATTTAGGATGCCCACTTCAGAGGGTCGTGCCTGGAGGAGATTCGTGTGCAGCGTGGGGCGATCTGGTGTCTGGATTCCATCGAGGACCCCATTCTGATATATCCACTTTGATACAGATTGTTGCATTCTTGCTGGTCGCTCCGTGAGGATGTGGAATTCATGTCAAAGGGATTTAGGCACTCACTCAGGCCGCACACTCACGAGGTTATATGTGTTCAGGAGTTTGAAGGAACTGGGGGGGATGCAGCAAGCCAAGGGATTACACAGCGAGGAAATCGGCTGTTACATTCCAGTGATTTTGGACCGGCTGTTGCATTCATGACACTCCAGTGATTTTGGCAGCGACGACATAGTTCAAACAGTAGTGTTCCAATGCTACCAAGTGGGCATTCGGTCGTACCTCGGGAGGTCCATTAAAATTGGAACCATATAGAGAAGATTAGCATGTGCCTTGTTCAGGTATATGACCCGCATAAGGCCGAGAAGTGGTCCCCGCAAGAAAAAAATGGACATTCAGGGCCTCATACGGAGCAAGGTCGTCGCCAATCAGTTTTCTTCCATTGTCAATAGGGTTGCAGGGCATGTGAGATAGGATTGCGAATTAGGAATCATCAAATTCGAGGGGTCTAGAAAGCCGATTAACATGCAGAGTCAGAACAGCCTGCATTGTTACCTGAACTATAGACGATGATTGCTGACAGAAGGATTCAAACTAGATATATTGATTGCTGCTGGACTTTTTCGATTCACTTGCATTCGCATCTGGCGTCAGGGGGCCGCGATGATGCAGAGGGCCTACGTTGAGTGATCTGTTGGGTTAGAGGAAAAATAGTCTTTCCGATTGCTTGACACAGGGTGGTGCAAAGCGCTGGGCAAGTCATCGTAACACTTTCGTGAAAATAGGAGGGGTGGCTCGCTCCCAACTTCATTCTAATCATCCTATCCTTTTGGATTTGAAATGATGACTGTTAAACTGCCAGTACGTGTTGAAGTCATGCCAGTTTTACGAGCCACGATTTAGGAAATGTACGGCCCACTACAAGAGCGTCCAAATTCATCTGACTGGTGCGTCCAATAGCCGGGTCAAGTAATGGTGGTGTAAACCACCAGCACATCTGAAAAAGCCAATTCACCCTCTCCTAAATATTCGGAGGCCGTGGACCGTCGATAAAGTGAATCTGTGGTTCTTCGCCGCCTACTTTTTAGGAGAGGCTCAATCTCCTTTTCAGATGTACTGTTGTTTAAGTGTTTGTGCTATTCAAACTAATCGGTATGTCTCTGGAATAGAAAAGGGCTCGTATTATGAGCAGAAACTGATCAGACTGAGGGTGTTTTTCATGCCCCTCTGCCATGGGATTTGGTGAGAAGATATGCACTCGTTCCCATGAAAGAGGATGGACGAAGTCCTAAAAGCAAATATCCCTTCGGTGTGCCATTTTTCATGACCTTCCGATGTGGGACTGGGGTAGAAGTCTTTTCGTACCTCATTTGTCTGTGCTCTGTGAAAAGCCAAGGTGGGATGCCAACTGCAGTGCCGTCGAGGCCGGGACAACCTGCCTGTCCTGCATTACTCGGTTTGATACCGCTGATTTCAAAACATACAAAATGGAAAGAATTTCACCGCTACAGCCCTGGTTTTGTTCCGGAGTCCAGTTTCGAGCTCGAGTTTCAAGTCCCGAGTTCCAGCCTCGAGTCCCAGTCTGCGTTCTGGTGACGGCCATAGATCTATGTACAATCTTCACGGCTCTTTGGACAGGAGAGCCTCGTCCCGTAAACAATAGTTCAAGTTAAGAATGTCTAGAAAGAGGAGCTTTCATTTGTACAATGATTAGGGATGCCTAATAGAAGGGAGTCCCTGGTTAACAGCAGTTGAAAGGTTATATTATCCTCCCCGCGCCCCCTGGTAATTCAGGTTACTCATTTGCTTCCACTGGTGTTCGAATCCAGGTCTGGATTTCAACAGTTCAGGGGTGTACTACAGTTTAGGTTGAGAAGTTGATTTCCCGGCAGGTACCAGTAGGCTTAGATCACCAGTACACCACATATCGGCCCGTGGGTGTCACCACGAAACCCGCACCACTTCGGAGGCCGCTGATTTGTTTTCTCAACGGCGGGTCTGGCCGCGCGCCGCCTCCGAGTATTGCTTGTGGCGACGAAAACTTTCTGCAAGGCTGGGGCCGTGTACTAGCGGTTTAAGCAGAGTGCAGAAACCATTAGGCCAGCGTCAGTCAGTTGAGCAACAGAGCTAAACTCGTAGGCTAAATGTCGGTTGGCGAGCAAAAGACAGCAGAAACTGTTAGGCCAAGCGTCAGTGAAGTCCAAGGATGTTTTGCGGACTTCATGAAGCAACAGACAAAGGTGAGGGAACCAACCCATTACTGGCAGAAGGAATCTGGAAGGCGCGCCAGCAAGTACAGAAATCCAACTGGAGGAAGTTGTCGGCATCTGATTTCACATTGCGGGTCATGGGAAAGCGCTGCTTTGCTGATTGAGGTCTTCTTTATGGAGATATACATCGAGGTGCTGCTGGAGTGGTTGCGACCTATGCAGCCTGGCATGCAGGCTCGTAGTGGGGTTCAACGGTACTGGGCTCCCATAGGTAGCAGCCATAGCTGGGTGATGTGAGAGGATGCGAGAGAGAGAGATACAAGGGAGAGGTGCTCAGGGAGGAGAGAGACCTTGGAAAGAGAGAGAGAGAGAGATCATATCTGAGAGAGCTGTGGGCGACCATAGCCGCACCTTTCTTGTACAAAATCTGGTGTATTTGGGTTTGATTGGCAGAGAGTTCCCATCTCAAGTGTGCTTTTGTGTATGTGTGTGGCTTGTTCTGAGCTTGGTGCAGATTGCGGTGTGTGGATGGTCTGTTTTAAAGCATTATACGCAGTTATTAATAATTTAAAATAAGTAGTCGAAGAGCTCAAACCTCTTACAGTCCACCCTGGTTACCATAAGGCACACCCCCTTGTGCAGTTGGTTCTTTGGATGAATGATTGGGCACTCGAGAGTGGTTCTTCATGTCGGCAGGGGTTGTTGCCCCGGACTTTTCAAACGCAGTGGTTTAAACCACCAGTACCC
The DNA here is from genome assembly GCA_003427395.1 of Chara braunii. Classification (NCBI taxonomy): domain Eukaryota; kingdom Viridiplantae; phylum Streptophyta; class Charophyceae; order Charales; family Characeae; genus Chara; species Chara braunii. The sequence goes on from BFEA01001033.1 coordinate 173,983, forward strand.
TGCCCAGGCAAAAAACATTGCCTTCCTGAATTCATGGAGGACCTTGGCAGGCCTGGCAAAGGCTTGGTGCAGGTTTGGTACTGTGCGGGTGGTCGCTCGGTTTCGTTTTCGAAACCAACGACCACAGAAGACGAGGAAAAAAAAAAAAAAAAAAAAGATCGAGAGTTAAGAGAAAACAGACGAAACGTTGTCGACAGCGAATCTGACGCGACAAGCCTCCCAGAACGGCACGAACGGTGGCTTCAAGATCGGGAGGGACTGCGGCCTTGCGCCCCCTCCACTACATGGCCCTGTCCAACGAAGGGCCGTGTTCCACTACTCCCACATGCACAAGAAAAGACGAAAAACTATGCCCGTGCATCTAGGCAAGTTCTGGTGTAAGATTCGTTCTCATTTTGCACATTTGGTGAGTAGTGGAGCAAGGCCCGATGGCATGCATCAGTTCAGATCGTGGAGGTAGGGCCTTGATCCACTACTCGCCAAAAGTGCAAAATGAGAATGCATACTCCACTGGAATATGGAAAGATTCAACACCATGTTTTTGTCTTTTCTGCATGTGGTGAATCGTGGCTCGACACCCTAAGACTGCTATACTCTTTGTTTTTTGTTTCCAAGTACTGCTAGACTTCTGGAATGAATAGAGGCCCTTAGACTGCTAGACTTCGTGAATGAATCTTCTGCAATAGCATCGTAAGATACAGAGAAGATTAGCATGATACTGCACAACAATAATACGATGACATGCAGGGGGGCAAAAAAAAGAAAGCAGCGACACAATGAATGTGTCGGGTAGTGTAGAGAGGTTGCGGTTAGGCATGAGAAATGGGAATGAATCCTCCACAACGCGGGAAGATACAGAGAAGCTTAGCATGCCTCTGAAATGCTTTCTTTTGGATGACCTGACGATCTCCCGCCACCCTCGCCGTTGACAGCTCTTCTGACAGTCACGGCTATACCTAGTGGGAAAGACAAAAGGGGGGAAACAAAAAGAAATGAAGAAACGGAAAAAAAAAAAAAGAAACAACAGGCATGCATGTACCGGTCCCCATGTCGTCTGCCAACTAGCTGCTCTTGCACGAAGCAAAGAGGTTCAGTAGCATGACAAACAAATCGTTCAGGAAGGCTGCTTCGGGGGTACTGGTGGCTTAATCTGTGAGGTGTCGACTGCTGCCTTTCCGTGAGGTGACGACCGCTGCCTAACTATCCTTTCCTTTTCTCGGTACCAAGTGCCGCTATTATATTCTGTGTTGTTCTCTTCTATCTTGCTTTTGTTCTTTTTTGCTTTTATTTTCTTGTGGGGTAGGCTGCTTTTGATTCTTTTGACCTCCTTTGTGCTCACTCAAGTCCCATGGGAAGCTTACTTGAAGCTTACTTGTGTGTGAAGAAGGCGCCAATGGTGCTATCTGCAAGATTGTAAAGCATGAATTCGTCCGCAATAGCAGTCATATGCTTGTGCTTTCCAAGCATGGGCATAACACTGTTGGGGCATGGCCATAGGTTATGTACAGTATCAGCCGTAGGACCTCCTCCGTGCAAGCACGGATTCGAACCGGCGCCCTCAGCCTCAAGAGCCGAGTCTCTTAACCACTACAGCCATGACACGGTGTTCTAAAAGTGAATCCATGCCGGTCGTGATATTCACCCCACCCCTGCATAGGTTATACCTAGTCTAGATCTGGTGCAGATGAGCCCTTTGACTGGTCACATCTGGTTTTGAAAAAGTAGGATTGTGATTATTTGATATATATATATATATATATATATATATATCGTCACAATTAGAACTGCCCGGTAAACTGTAGGCACAGAGAGAGAAGAGGACAATAGACGAGGGGCTGTGACAAACTGTTTCGTCGGAGTTTCACCGACTCATCATATATATATATATATATCGTCACAAACAGAACTGCCCGGTAAACCGTAGGCAGAGAGAGAGAAGAGGACAACAAACGAGTGGCTGTGACAAATTGTTTCGTCGGAGTTTCATCGACTCATCAGGAGGCTGAACCCTCAACAGTCTGTATATATATATATATTCTATTTGTGACGATATATATATATGTTCTTACAGTGGGTAGAACGCAAAGTAAGATAAGCGATTGATTACATACTCGAGCAAAGAAGGAAAGAAAACTTGTGCTCCGTGAGGTTTGAGTAAGCTAGAGCAATCAATGAATTCAATCCCACTGGGTCATCGTCAACTTTCAATTCCCATTAGCTAAGGGTATATTAAGGGTCCAGCCTCCTAACAAGGCGGTGGAACTCCGATGAAACAATTTGTCACATCTCATTGTTTGTTGTCCTCTTCTCCCTCTCTGCCTGCCTATGGTTTATCAGGCAGTTCTGTTTGACAATATTTATATATATAAGGGCGACGACCTTGAGATATCATCTTTGAACTGACCAGGCCCAGGTCTGCATTTCAACAGTTCGAAGCTGCACCAGCTCAGCTAGGCCAGTTGGTGTAGAAAGGCCACATTAGTATTCTGGTGAGGGGCAAATTTCCCTGCGGTCACACTGTCTCTCATATTTCAGGAGATCTCGTTCCTCGATGTAGGTAAAGGGGAGTTTCACATCAGCCACACATCTAATGATTGTGACTTGCACATTTGCTCTTATTGAAAAAGAACAAAGAAAAAAAGAAATCCGGGGCTCACATGCCGACCCCTTAATACCTCAGCATTTCTTCCTTAGCCAACGCCCACTTCCGCGTCTATGGGAGCAGTATTCACCTACCTTGGATATATCGAGCAGTAGTTGCACTAGTGCGACTTCAGGATATTCCCATCCCAAGCCGTGTTACACGGGCATCTCGGTTGCCAACCGTAGTCATCCTTATTCACATCTGTTATGTAAAGGTGAAAGGAGATGTTATGTAAAGGTGAAAGGAGAACTTGTGGTCAGTAGATGGTGGTGACTTTTATATCTCCTAGCCCCGTAATATGCACCTCATCAAGGTACGACTCATATCTTTGTTTTTGTTTTTTTTCCTTTTTGTTACTCTTCCAATTCGGAAAATGAAATCCATAATTTTTCATTACGTAAACATATAGCGGCACATGATATTTCTAAGTATGAAACTGCCAGTACACAGCCCCAGCCTTACTGGAAAGAAAATTCATCACCTACAAAAATTTCGGAGGCCTGGCGCCGTAGATAAATTGAAGCGGTGGCAGGCGGCCTCCGAAAAGGGCCCGCGGCCGATACCTGGGTGTATTGGTGGTTTAAGTAATTTCACTACAAGTTTATGAGCGATCTCCCTATTTTCTATGGAAAGGAACCTCACCATGAGTACATAAGTTATTTTCTTACGATAGTTATACGTCAAACACCTTCTGCTTCTATACAAATGGACTCACTAATAGGCTAGTAATAGCTATAGTATACAAGGTATCGAGGAAAGGGGTTGTGATTTTAATATTGTTTTCCTTTATCAGTACATCGTGGAACTTTTCCCGAATTGAAAAGGAGTGGAGTCTCACCACGAGTACGTAAGTTTTTCCTTAATATAGGTATGTATTACACCTCCCTATTCTATACAAAAGGACTTCACTGATAGGTATGGGATACAAGGTATCAAATAAAGAAACGATTTTACTCTAAATCAACATTGTAAATCGAGGAGTTTTTTTCGAAATGAATAAAAGTTCTTAATCGTTTGGTTGAAACCATGTTTAGCCTTTGCAAGAAGTTCAATTATATGGCGTGTGTCTACTTGTGTCGTCCGTATTTGAACTGGTAATTCAGGAGTAATTTGTATGGCTGGTGCCTTGTCCATCATAATTGAGCAATGTTTTTTTGTAAGGGTCGTATTTTTGAATCTTATGTAATGGGATCATGTTTATTGCAAATTTTTGGTGGGATCCGTCCTCAGCGGCCAAAGACGAATAGGGTGTCATGCAAAAGAGTGGTTGGAATATTTCTGCAATTTTGCTGAAATTTGAAGCTTGCTATATGAGTGAGTTCCACGACCTCAGTTTCAAGTCTTTTGGTTTAGGGTTTGATGTACCAAGTTGCTTTTGCATCTGCAATGAATAGCCAAAGACGTTAAACCACCAGTACTTGGCCCAGCTATCGGCTGCGGCGCTTCCTCGTTAATGCACCGCGCCTGTCGGGCTTTGGGGTAAAGGACCACAATGGTTGGAAGCGCCAGCCAAAAAAAAATTGAAATGGCACCCTGGTGATTCAGGGAAACGTGGCGCGCAGAGGGTTAGCGGGCTCGGCATCGATAGCTGGGCCAAATACTAGTAGTTTAAATGCATAAACTGCCAGCATATGCGACACATGAGCCGTGGGATGCGACGTCGACCATGGATATATTTTGTTGGCCGGGGGTTGGCTCCCACTTTTCGAGAGTAGGTGAAGAACAATTCTCCACACGGTTGGGACCATGTACTAGCAATTTAAGATAAGAATTGAGTTTGAACTTCGAACCCAACTTGGTACACTTGTGAACTGTTGAAGCACAGACTTGAGGCCATGCCCAAATGATAAATGAATGAAATTATCTCCCTTTGAGTCACTTGGGACTGGTCAGTTCAACGGTGATATGTCAAGGTTGTTATTCTATAGTGGGGGGGGAGGAAAGGAGAGCATAAGAAAATGAAGACTAGTTACCCAATTCATTTAGCAATAAGTTGAATTATTATCGAAGCATAAGTGGTTGAGCAAAGACAAAGATCGAGCTTTGAACATAGAAGCATTGATCATGTCATGCAATCAACTACCTGATGAAGACCCACGATGCCCAAACCGATGTATGTGTGTGTCAAAAAAAAACTCACTTTCACACCAGAGTCACAAGAGTTAACATATCAACACTCATACCTCTCTCTCTCTCTCTCTCTCTCTCTCTCTCTCTCTCGCTCTCTCTTTCTCTCTCTCTCTCTCTCTCTCTCTCTCTCTCTCTCTCTCTCTCTCTCTCTCTCTCTC
>BFEA01001033.1:234300-251596 GCA_003427395.1 Chara braunii
GAGAGAGAGAGAGAGAGAGAGAGAGAGAGAGAGAGAGAGAATAAGGTAGTTGGCACAGTCGGAACTTTATTAACCAAAGAATCTGGCCGTAAAGATGATCAGATACGTACATGCAGAAAGCTCTACGTGCTTGTGTGTAATGCCCTAACGGTTCAGCATTGATTGAACTCACTTGGTCCGCGTCCTTTTGACCTTCTTTGCAGAAGCAGCCGCCTTGTGAGAAAATTGAGGGGGGGAAAGTAAATGCTTACTGCAATAAGCCTCCGACTGACGGCATGGGAAAGAGAAGTTACAGTTAGAAGTCAGCGGCCGATGGCCGGAAAAAAATAAACTGACCTAATAAGCCTCCGAGGGCGGGGAAATAAACTTGCTCAACAAGTCCCTCCAGCCGAGGGCGGGAAAATAAACTTAAATAAGCCTCCGAGCCTCCGTGGGAGGCTTGTTAAGGTAATTCCCCCCCCCTCAGTGGGAGGCTTGTTAAGTTCATTTTAGGGATACAAACTTAGGAATAAGCCTCCATAAGCCTCCGAGCGAGGGTAGGGAAATGAACTTTCGAGGGTAGGGAATCAAACTTAGTGACCATCTCCGATCGAGGACAGTGACGGCAACTTGATAAGCCTACTGAGGGCAGACTTTGCAAGGCGGATGGCCAACTGAGGGCGGAAGGATGGAGGGGTGGAAGGACGGGAGGGAGGAAGGGAGGAAGGGAAGGGAGAGAGGGGAAGGGAAGGGATAAGATGGGAGGGGAGGGAATATCAGGGGGCAGGGAATGGGTGGGGGGAGGGAATGGAAGATCAATCAATCAACCAGTCAATCAATCAATTAACCAACCAATCAATCAATCAATCAACCAACCAATCACTCACGCAATCAATCAATCAATCAACCAACCGACCAACCAACCAACCAACCAACCAACCAACCAACCAATCAATCAATCAATCAATCAGTCAATCCATCAATCAGTCGATCAATCAATCAACGTGGATCTGAATCAAGGCAATTAACATGTAAAGAAAAAAGAATAACATTGTTGAAGTTGTTAGATTGTGCCGACCTCGATTATCTGCCCTCAGTTTGCAAGCTCATGTCTTCGTCTTTCTGACCAGGCGTGTGTATGGTGGGCATCGTTCTGTTTGTGCTTTTGTGTGTGTCTGTATGTGTGGAGTTGGGGATGATGATCTGTGCTTCCGCTTACTTGATGGTCGATGGGGACATGGGCTCACCTGATTGAACTGGGATTGTGGGGGGGTGGAATGGAGTGGGGGAGGTGGGGTTTTCTCTTCTCGTGGCGGATGATGATGGGATGGCAGGACGGTTCGCAAGATTCACAAACTGGATGAGCATGTATGCCTGGCCTTTGCCGGGTTGACGGCAGATGCTCGCGTTCTTGTTAATCGGGCGCGAGTGGAGTGCCAGAGCTACCGACTGACTGTCGAAGATCCAGTCACAATCGAGTACATAACGCGCTACATTGCAGGCGTGCAACAGCGCTACACGCAAAGTGGAGGGGTGAGGCCTTTCGGCATATCCACACTAATTGTGGGTTTTGATCCCCACACCAAGCAACCACAGCTGTTTCAGACGGACCCCTCTGGGACATTCTCTGCATGGAAGGCAAATGCAACTGGCAGAAACTCTAAGACCGTCAGAGAATTCTTGGAGAAGCATTATGAGGAGAGTAGCGGTGATGCCACCATCAAACTGGCCGTGCGGGCCCTGCTAGAGGTACAAGACTACATCCTCTCTCTCTCTCTCTCTCTCTCTCTCTCTCTCTCTCTCTCTCTCTCTCTCTCTCTCTCTCTCTCTCTCTGTGTGTGTGTCTGTGTGTCTGTGTGTCTGTGTCTGTGTGTCGTGGGCATGCGAGGGGGGCTCAATAACTCTCTCTCTCTCTCTCTCTGTGTCGTGCGCATGCGATGGGGGCTCGAGAACTCTGTGTGTGTGTGTGTGTGTGTGTGTGTGTGTGTGTGTGTGTGTGTGTGTGTGTCGTGCACATGCGAGGGGGGGCTCGTTCTCAAGCACCCCCTCTTGCGCCTTTTCTCCTACCCATTGCCCTGCCCAGTCTAGGTTTTTTTTCTCTGTGGATCTGCTCTCTGGATGTTTGGTGTCTCGCTAGTATCTGCGTGTGCATCAGCTCTGCCACTCTCCAGGGCTGGGGGGGGGAGGGGCAATAAGTTGCATGACAGCCTGAATATACGTGCGCTGAGCTGTTCGTCGCTTCCTCGCTGTCCTTGAGGAGGAATAGGCCGCCAAGCTGGTGCTGCTGTTCCTCTCTTTCGGCAACCCAGAGGCGCAGCTCTTGCACAAGTAAAGTGGTTCTGAGTTCTGACGTATGTTATCGAGCGCTCACCACCTGCATCGCTGCTGCTGTATTGTCCCGACGTAGAAGGCTGTGAGTAGAGGGTGGCAGTGTTGAACTAAGAGGTGTTAATGACGTTCTAGGCGTCAGTAGGTCGCTGGTGCAGTAGGGGGAAGAAGCCTCCAGGGAGTGGGAGGAGAAGGGAGTTTGCCTGTGAGTGGGAGGAGGAGGAGTTAAGTGTATGTATAAGGGATGTGAAAGATAGTTTGGGCTTATGAATGCCAAGTATGTGGGGTCTTCTTCGTTTTTTTTTGGGTGCACGTTCGTGCAGGTGTTACGCGGATGGATCTTGTCTGCGTCGTTCCAATTTTAACGGATGTCCCGAAGGCTGGACAGGGTCTTTGGTGGGCAGCAGCTGCGATACCGCAGTCCTCGGAGCGTATGGATTTCGATGGAACTGTGCTATAAGGGTGATTGCCAACGGTGTTCGTGCTTGATGTGGACAAATTGGATGTGGGCAGAATGCACCTGGGCCTATACACAGCTAGGTGCAGGTCGGACTTGGGCATCTCTACGGCCAGATGCATTCTGACTAGGCCATTTTTGCACTTGCAAACCCGAGCTTGCCGTTCGTCTACTTTTCCCCTTTTTTTTTTCTTTTTTTTTCTGCTTCATATGCTTGGATGCTGTTCTCCTATGGTGCCTTCGTCGACCTGTCAGAGCGCAAAAACTGTGGGCAGAATGCACCTGGGCCTATGCACAGCTACGTGCAGGTCGAACTTGTAAGGCGTCAACTTCTCCATATACCTGGATGCCGTTTCCCATTGTCTCCACCTACTGGAAGTAATGGATGGCTCTGCCGCCGACTTGTTGGAGTGAAAATATTTGACTCTGTTAGAAATCTGTGCTGTTAGAAATCTGTGCTGTGCTGTCTTCTCTGGGTGATTGCATCTTTCCGGATGCGCTGAAAAGGAAGGTAAGATTGTTGCACCAGAAAGATCTCCTCTGATTATGCTGTGTGTTCGGTTGCGCACCTTGTGCGTGCAACGGAATGATATATGGGGAAGTCGATGCCTTGGATGGATGATAGGCAATGGAAGGAGGAGGACCCTATGGAGGGGGAAGCATTCATTAATAATCTTGCTGAATCGCGCTTCTGCTTCATCGAAGCCGTTCTTCGACTTTCGCGTGCTGCTTTCAGGCATGACCTATCACTAGGCATACCACGCACGTGTAGCTCACACCCTTGGCCTGGGCCAGCTTGAGATGGTGTGGCAGAGTTGGAGCCGCCCTGCAATCGAGATCTGCGACTGAGGCCTACTTCTGTACCAGTGTGACTACGTCGTTGCGATTATGAAGTGAACAGGAGGCTGAGTGATTGCGACTGAAGAGGAGGAGGAGGCTGATTTGTTCGAGTTCTCGGTATCGTCAAGTGGTAGTGCTGCCCTTCTAGACCTTCTCTGTGGTGTGGAGAGTTTGATGAAACAATGTTGATATTGCGAGTGACGAGCTACGTTTGGAGGAAATGATGTGGGCAGTTTGAGGGTGTGTACACGGACAAGGACTTTTTTTTGACTCTTCTCTGGATGTAATTGCGACCACGTACATGCTGGACGGGTTGGAATTGCAGTCAGATGCATCCATAGGAAAGTCGTGGTGTGAGTATATGCCGTGAAAGGAGGAGCTGGATATAATCACTGCTGTGGGTTCAATACGACCCCGAAGGCTGAAATTGTTTTGTTTTTTGTTTTTTTTTTTTTCCATCTCTTTGCTCTCTGTGACTTTCAGGTTGTAGAGAGTGGAGGCAGAAACATTGAGATTGCAGTGATGACATTGGATGGACTGAAGGTGCTTCAAGAGGATGAGGTCGACGCAATCGTCGAAAGTATCGAGGCAGAGAAAGCAGCGGCTGATGCGGCAAGGAAGCCATCTCAAGAAACGATGTAGCGGCATGAATACACGCGCCTTGGCGAGAGACAGCAGCTCCTGACTTCCTCTGTGCTTTTCCCCCATCAGATAAATGCTCACAATAATGATGAGATAATGCTTCAAACTCCCTTTTTTCTCTGTTCAGTGGCTGTTCTTACCTTTGGATCCCAACTTTGGGACTTGTCTTGTTACCTTTCCTTCGTCTTGTGCTTGTTTCGTTGGTGTTTCTTATTTCGACGTTTTTTTTTTGTTTTTCGTTGTTGTTTTTTTCGGTCGATTTTCCTCGTTTCAACAGTCACTTCGCCGTTTGATTCGTGTGTAGTTTTTTCCATGTTTAGGTAGTTTGGTGGCGTCCTAGTCTGTGGTGGGCCATTGAAGCCAGTTTTTTTTTTTTTTTTTTTTTTTTTTTTTTTTTTCCTTGTTYTTTCCTTCCCCGGGCGCGTTCACTTCCTCAAAATTATGGTATGGGCGCTGGCACTCGTGGGGGAATACTTAGTATGAATGTGGCAACCTTTGGTGCCCCTCTATCCGTCCGTCTGTCCGTCCGTCCGTCTGTCCATCTGTACGTCTGTCCGTTTATCTGTCTGTCTGTCTGTGTGCACGTCTGTGTGACTGCCTGTTGCCTGTTGCCTGTTCATCTGTCCGTCTGATCGCCCGTTCGTCCATCTGTTCCTTCCTCCCCTCCCCTTCCTGCCCTGCGTCCGCCCCTTCCCTCCATCCCTCTTCCCTTGTTTGCGTCCCTCCCTCCCTCCCTTCGTTTCTCCCTCCATCCCTCCCTCGCTCTGTTCCTCGCTCCAGCCCTCCCTCCCTCCGTTGACTGCCTGTTTGTCCATCTGTTCATTCCTCCCTCCAACTCCCTCTCTCCACTCCCTTGCTTCCGGCCCTCTCTCCTTCTCTCCCCGCCCTCCCTTCGCTTGCTTCTGGCCCTTTCTCCCCGTCTCCCTCCCTCTCTGCTCCTTCACTCTGCTCGTTCCTCGGTCCCCTCCCTCCATCCTTAGCTCCTTGTTGCGGATCATTCCCTCTTTGGCCATTTTCTTCGTCTCATCCCTTCTGCTGTGTCTGCCCTGGTTTGTCCCTTGTGCTACCGTCTTCACCCGAATAGAACGCCTGGTCATTATAGTAGCTGTATTTGGCCCAACTTTCAGCCCAAATACGGCGATAATTACCGGGCGTTCTATTCGGGTGAAGACGGTACTTCACAATAGCAGTGGTGCCCAGTTAACTAACATGCGACTCTTTCTTTTCTTTTTTTTTTCTTTTTTTTTCCTTTTTTTGTTTAGAACCCTGCACTCTTTCTTGATCTTATTGTCTGCCTGAGGAATCTTGTTGATTTGTGCAAAATTGCAAATTGTAGGGGTGTAGGATATCCATCATTATGATGTGCAAGTCGCGGCAAGATCCACACCCCCATTTTCTCATTTGTCATCATGTGAAGTATTTTAAGCGTCTGCTTGGAAGGAAGTGCTGAGCGGTAAGATTTCGGGCGAGGGGAGGGGGGGGTGTGCTGTAAGGGGGAATGGAGTGTTTTGCGAGAATTTTGATAAAAGAGGGGTCGTTTTTGGTAACCCTACTTTCGATGATGTCCTTAAAATCTGGCAGTGCTCGAATGCCACTGCGTTGATTTCTGATTGATTGATTGATCATGGGTGAACTTTTCATGAAAATAATAAATAAAATTTAATAAATTATGTTATAAAATGGGATAAAAAGGAAAGGAAAAAGAGACAGCTCTGCTTTGTTTCCTGTTTCTTTCTTTTTGTTTTTCGACTCTTACTTACCGATTCTCCTTATTGGGCTTCTGCTTCACTGAGGGACGAAGGTGAAACACGTCCACTTTTCATCTCTCTCATTGGTCCCTCCCCCCTCCCCCCTCCCCCCTCCCCCCTCCCGGGTGTGCTGGCTATCTCTTCGCTCGGTTATCCATTTCCTTTGTTTCTGTTCTGTTGGGGTAGTACTTGCTGCAGCAAGGAGTATGCCAGATGTATCTGACTGTATCTAGGGCCAGATCCAAACAGAAATTTAACCCAGGGTTTGTATTTCCTCTTAAGTCTTTTTTCTTGTCTGTGTAATTAAATCCGTTATGATCACTTTTCGCAGCATTTCAAGCTTCAGCCGACGCTCGCTTATATTGGTCATTTGCGTATGTCTAGTTCGTTTCGTATTCTTTCCTGTTGTGCTTTTGGTGAGATATTAGGCATCGCCACACGACTGTCAAAATGTGCAAAATGAGAACGAACTTCCCGCTAGAACATGGCCACATGCACCCACTACATTTTTGTCTTGTTCACATTTTGAGAGTGGTGTGGCGAGGCCCATTAATGTGAAGAAAACACAGTCAAATACTCCTACAGACCATAATGCCGAACTGCGTGGTTGAACGTCGATTCAGGGTGTATTCACACGACCACTTTCCTGGATGTATCTGACCGTAATGACAGCCTGACCTGGATGCATCTGACGGCAATGACGTCCAGAGCTCAGTCAAAGAAGTCCTACCTTCTTCCCCAAATACAACGCACGATCATTATAGCTGTATTTAGACAGAAAGATGCGTTAAATACAGCTACGATGTATTTAGAGAATTTTAGACTGAAAGATGCGCCAAATACAGCTACAGTGATCGTACGTTGTATTCGGGGGAAGAAGTCGTAGTGTGAGTATGCTCTCTCAACGTTTGTGGTTTTATGTCGTTCAACGCTGTGGTTGGAACTTGGGAGGCTTTTGATACATCTACTCTACTGTTTTGGTAGATTTTGTGTAGTGGATTGTGAATTTATGAATGTTTTTGAAGGCTTACATCTTTCAATTGTTTCTGCCGTTGCCGCGTAATGGCCGCGGTCATTCGCTTTTTTGTATTCTGATAAGGGACGCTGGCCCCGGTTCCCTGCCGTGTTGCTCCCCACGAATATAGAATGGAGCATTGTCCTTCCAAAAAAAAAAGAAAAAACAAAAAAAAGAAAGAAAAAGAATGCTGATCCTATCTTGCAGCTCGTCAGTGGTTGAATTTCAATTTCAAGTCAGAGCGTACACACACAAGTACTTCCGGTCACTTCCTGAAGTGACCGGAAAATGACAGCCTGATCTGGACATTTCTGACCACAATTATGTCCAGAGAGGTCAATCCAAAAAGTCCCTAGTGTGAGTGTGATTCTCTTTTTTTTTTTTTTTTTTTTCTCTTTTTTTTTAACAGGGAAAGGGCCTGCGTAGTTCCAGCATGCTGTCACTCTCTTTGTGCCTGTATGTTGATGAACGTTGATACTATCTTCTTGCGCTTCTGCGGTTGAATGTCGATTCAGGGGGTGTACTCGCACACACATGATGGCTTTCCTGGATGTATCTGACCTGAATGACAAAAATTATGTCCAGGTGCCAGTAGAAATAGTCCTATTGCAACGATGCTATCAATCTGTGGCCAGTTCAAATTTGTTCGTGCCGTGGAAGGAAGGAAAAACTTCAGGTTCATCAACATACCGTCCGAGGCATTGATGATTTCAAACCGCTTCCGTTTCCCCCCCCCCCCCCCCGAACACAATGCAGCCTAATTTCAGCTGTGCCTATAGCTTGTATACATTCATTATCAGGGTGCGTTATCTTCCGGTGTTCCGGGGGGAAGACGGTAGTAAAAGCGCAGAAGCCTCTCTTTTCCGACGTAACGTCTGCCGAGCACCAAGTCTTGACGACGTTTCTTTTCTGACATGCGAATTTCTGCCATGCACGAAGTTTTGCCGAAGCGGTGGAGGTGCAAAAAAGCCGTGACCTTTTTGTTTGGTTGCTGCTACGGTAGCCGGACCCCTGACGGATGTGTCATGCACACCCTTCGGGGGTCAATCCTGCCTTCTGGAGTTCCCAAAAATGGGGGTCAGGCTACCGTAGCAGCAACCAAACAAAAAGGTCATGGCTTTTTTGCACCTCCACCGGTTCGGCAAAACTAGGTGCGTGGGACCACGAAGTAACCAGGAGAGTCAATCCTGCCTTCTGGAGTTCACAAAAAGGGGTCGGAACAAAAAAGGGGTGTTGAAGGGGGGTTGAAAGGAGTGTCCGCTGAATGTTCGTGGCATAAAGAAGAGTAAATTTAGCAAGGGCTGCATTTGCGGATGACAGTCAGGTGCAGAAAGGAAAGAAAATCGAAGTACACTTTTTTTTTTTTACGTTTTTTTTTTTTTTTTTTTTTTTTTTGAACGGTGCTGCCCAAAGTTTGCGAAATATTCGTCCCCATTACACCGGCTCCCTAGCTCTACTTGCTGTTGCATGTGAAACTCTAGTCACGGATCCGTACAGCTGGGCCTCAGACCCACGTCCGTGCAAAAGCACGAATTCGAACCGCGGCGACCTCGACGTCAACTTTAACCTGAGGATTGCTTCAGTTAGCGCTCGAAAGCCTGAATGGCTGCGTGCATGGAACGCTTTATGGAAAGCTATACAAGTGGCATAGCATATGCTATGCTGCATGCATGGAACGGAAAGCTTGACTCAGTGAACACCCTTTTAAACAAAAAAAGAGGGGTTGGAAAATGACGGGATTTAAGAAACAAGAAACAGCACCTCAGAGGATTCAAAACCCAAGGACGCAGCTCTTGTACGCTTGCTACGGATTGTGAAACCGAGTGGTGGACCTTGTTTCATTTGCAAATTTTCATTGTCAAAGGATAAGTTGTACAACAGATTGGCTTTGTGCTTCAAAAGTAGCCCTGAAAGTTTTGCCTTTTTTTTTTTGAACCAAATGTAAAACGAAATGCATGAGGAGAGTTTAAACCACCAGTACTTGGCCCAGCTATCGATGCCGAGCCGGCCGACCCCCTGCGCGCCAAGTTTCGCCGACCCGCGGGGGCGCCGTTTCAACTTTGTTTTGGCTGGCGCCTCCAGCCATTGTGGTCCGGTACCCCGAAGCCCGACAGGCGCGGCGCGTTAACGGGGAAGCGCCGCGGCTGATAGCTGGGCCAAGTACTGGTGGTTAAATGAACTTTAATCCACCACTACACTCGAGGTGGTTATGAGTCTGAAATTATGCTGCATGCGGAAAAGAAAGCAAACTGGCACGTGTGTGCTAGACATGACCCTGAGGGAAAAGTTGTGCAGTCAATTTTTCTGCAAAACATAGTGTTCTTTTTTTTATTTCTCTTCGTTGTTTTTTTCTTTTTTTTTCACCAGAAAATTGACAGCCCCTCAGGCTGCATAACCCCTATGTTTGCCTGTTGCTGTCTCGTGCAGCATCTTATCCGACCCCTATTACCCTTTCTTCTGCCTGAGCCTTGTGCGCCCAATTTATACCTATTTGGGGCCTTATGTCCCTGGGAAAAATGAGGGAGCAACACCTTCGTACTTACCTTGGCTTGCTCCGAAATTACTCTCATCTTTTTCCTTCTTCACATTACCATCCCGACCGCCCTGTGTACCCACCATAGGTTCACTTAGCCACTTACTTCCACCGTATCTTTTAGATTTGTACCCACCATAGGTTTCAAACTAGTCACTCGAGTCGTCTCCAGTTTACGATTATTGTTGTTGTTGTTGTTGTTGTTGTTGTTGTTGTTGTTTTTTTTTTCTTTTTTTTTGCTAGGGACCTTCCCTTGCTGTTGCCTGGCTGGGCCACCTAGGCAATCAAGCTGACCTACCCGTCAGCATGGGTGTGATTTCTTTTCTTTTTGGCTGGCGGTGCCAGTCGTTGTCGTGCGGTAGCTCCGAGTCGCAGAATGTTGTGAATGTATATATATACATGTACACATCTTTTCCTTTTACCTGGGGTGCGAAGTGGCCTTTTTGCGATGCACTGGTCATCACGAACCACTTAAACAACCGCTACTTGCCCCGGATATCGGCCGTGGAAAACAATAAAGTAGAAACGTTTCTAATCGGATGAATATGGGTGCTCCTGTAGTGGCCTGTACGTTTCTGAAAATCGTGTCGGCCGTGGAAAAGAATGAAGTAGAAACATTTCTAATCGGATGAATTTGGGGGCTCCTGTAGTGGCCTGTACGTTTCTGAAAATCGTGGCTCGTTAATGGGCACAATCTTAGGAAGCAGTGGTGGTTTGAGTAGTCGTGTTTTCTTTTCCCAAGTTAAACTCGATCCGATCGGCGTCTGCACCCCTTGCAGAACTCTTGCCCGCTTTGTTCGCGTCTTCCCAAGGTATTTGTGTTACTGTTTTTTTTTGGGGGGGTGGGGTTGGTTGGGTGGGGGGGAGGGAGGTGAGGCCGCCATCCGGACTGTTTTTGCAGGGGTAAAGACATTTTAATGGAGATTGTTTTTGTAGGGTGTGAGTCATCCATTAAGTTTGTTTTTGTAGGGTGTGAGTCATCCATTAAGTTTTATTTTCGTAGGAGTGAGGCGAGCCTGGCGAGGCTCCAATTTTTTTTTTATTTGCACGATGCGACCTGTCACATTGTAATGGCTGTCTCTTAATGACATCGAGCAGCCTCCATGGTGCAGACCCATATGATAAGAAGAGGAGGAAGTCCAGAAAGGAAAAATATCGCTGGCAGGATGATAACCCACGATTCCATCTTTTTTTTTTTTTTTGTTATGCAAATCGAGAAATGTAGAGCAACCAGTTCCCACTTTGCAGCTCTGAAATAAGAGCAGTCTGCTGACCCTCTGCCTGGAGGGAGATCCCACTAACGATGTATGTGGAGTAGTGTGACGGCTGCGGGACGTGCGGGCGACATCCGTGTGGCATCCTTTACTCCGCGATAAATGTTGAAAAAAACAAAATGCCACAATCCTGACAACGCAATGTTGTCCACCCGCCGCGAACTGCGGTCAGCTGTCAGGTTCTGGATCTTCTGATGATTCCGCTGTTATGTTGTGCATGTGGGCGGTTCATGGACCATGTACATGAGGCCAACACACATTTGTTAACGTTCCCCAACGAGAGGCTTGGAATGACAGACAAGTTGTGGAAGACTCTGACATCAACTGACATCCCTTCATGATGAGAAAAGGGGAACAGCTTCATTTTCGGCCTCTTTTGAACGCATGGGCAACGACGGAAACGTAAGTGGAAGGTGTGTGAAAATCCAACCAAAAAAAGCTGGTATGATTTTCACGCACGTTCATGACCCCCAGAGGAGCACCACAACAAAAGCAAAAGAAATGCCACCCAATGGGAGCCCCCCAAAAGGCATGTGTTTCCCCACGCCGAAAACCAAGAAAAACAACACCACTGATCACCATTCTCATCAACGGCGCTGCAGGGTCACACGCCCTATCCGCTACTCCACATACATCGGTAGTGGGATCTCCCTTTTGGGCGAAGGGTCGTCTACAGTGGAAAAAAAAAAGAAACTAAAAAAAAAAAAGGAGTTGGTCCTCAAGGGATAAAGAGCGATGATGAAACAAGAGTGCGCCCAGTTGAGAACGTGTCATGTCAACAGCTTGAACGAGGGCATACTCACAGTACAACTTTTCTTGATGTATCTGACTGCATTTTTTTTTGTGGGTGGAGGCGGATGAATCTAACCACAATCACGTCCAGAGCGTAGCAGGAAAAGTCTTAATTGCGAGTGTGCCTTGAATGAGATCTACGTCTTCACTCGAGTCGAAAGTGCGGTAATTATTGCTGTATCTGGACTGAAAGTTGCACCAAATACAAATATAATGATTGGGTGTTCTATTGGGGTGAACATGGTACATATACAAGTGTCACGCTCACTTCTCACCAGCCATCCACTGGAAGTCCAGTGGTCAGATTCTGTGGGACACGCTGGATGAAATCTTTTGCCCGGGGCTCCGATCGCCCTTGCCCGAGGGCGCAGTGTTGGAGGTCCCGGCAGTTTTTGTGCCCGGTTCAGGAATGTTATGGGATCCAAAAGGGTGCTCTCTCTATCAACAAGAGAAGTAAAAGATATCGAAAATGTAAAGCAAGGTTGAAAAGAAAATCCGCTGCGCCTCGTGCGTGGCACATGAAACATTCTTCACGCTCTCAAATCAAACAACAATGGAATCCTTAACTCGTCACTTCAATTCTACATCTGGATTAAACCTTATCAAGTTTTCATTCCTCTGACTGTGGGTGGCACCTCGGGATTTGACTTGCCGTGGGGGTTTATTGAGTGGTAGGGTGGAGCTTGTGGATGAGATCCAACTTGTCATCCTTGCGCAGGGGCCATGCTAATCTTCTCTGTAGCGTTCCAATTTTAACGGATGTCCCGAAGGACGAGATCCAACTTTTTGTCTAGCTCAGGTCGAGCGAATTCTGCGCTGCGCTGGGCAGTTGGGAAACTCTTGAGTTGCTGTGGGCCATGTCTTATCAGGAAGCCTATTTTAACTGAAACCCTTCCTGTGGGTATCACAGGAAGGGATAGGTGCGGGGTTAAAACGAGACAGCCGCATTCTGTCAGAGCAGGCTCGCCACCTGAGCGCTCAGAGACGTGAATGGGTGTTCAGGTGAGCGAACTACGACCTTTCCTTTTCAGGGAAAAGTGGTGGTCCCCTTAACTCTGGTTATGGGTTTCGCTCCGTGCTTTGGCCACGCGAGTCATTTCCCGAATTTGGAAAGACCGCAGCCACTGACCGCCAACGAGGAAACATCCACACGTCTAGAATCCAGCCCCTACAACAACCTGGCCTTGCAGTATTAGAAAAGAAACAAAGACAAAAAAACAAAAACAAACAAACGAACAAAAAATCGAGGAAATGACCATTGAGAATTTCTTCAACTATGATTGAGGAAACATGCCTTCAGAATTTCGACAATTTCGACCCTGTTCATCATCCATTTATGAGATAATATGCCTTGAAAATATTTTTGACGGTCATACTTTTTTCTTTTCTTTAGGGTCGTACTTTTTTTTCTTCTTTAGGCACATACTTTTTTTTTCTTTTTTTCTTTTTTTTTTAAGGGTCAATCCATGATCCAGTACCCTCTTTATTTCAAAAAACCCCATGGGAAACTGCTGGGCACTGCTGCATGTCTTTTTTTTTTTTCTTTTTTTTTTTTCAAAATTGTGTAATGAAAAAGATCAAGCAATACATGCGGGAATGCTATAATCCAAAGAAGAGGCAAAATAAAAGAAGCCACAGAACCCCTGAGGCACTGCTGCATGTCTTGAGACTATTGACTTCATCATAGTTGGACTCACCGGAGAGATTGTTCAGAGAGGAGAGTGAAAGGGAATTTTAGAGATTTTTTCCTGGAAAAGAAAATAAAAATAAAAAAGTTCAAGAGATTTTGACAACTGTCTCCATGAGCTCGGTAGAGTTCTTTCCTCTGTTTACGATGTCGTTCTTCAATTAACCGTATCTCATCCTAGAAAGCGGTCACATGCATCTGGAATTTGAGTGGAATCAGTTGCCAAGATCAAGGATACGACTATTTATGTTGTGGCTTTTCTGCTGACGTGCGGCACATTCTGCCTAGCTGCACTAGAAAATGGGGAACGGAATGCACAAAATAAGAAAGAATCTTCCGCTGGACCATGGGATGATGCGCGACCTTAATTTTTTTGACTATTTAATACTTATGTTGAGCTGGTACAATTCTTGCAAACTGTCGACTACAACCCGAGAGCCTACATGAAGTTTGGGGGAAAGGGGAGTCGTTCTTTTTTTTTCACCTTTGCTGGATCGCAACAGAGAAACACGGTAATGAAAAAGTCATCGCTCTTCGGGCAGAAACCGCCAAAGTCGCCGGCAGGTTTGGTCCCCAGAGGTATGTCCGACATGCCTAGAAAAAAACTCCCGTGCCTGTCTGGAGTTGGGACGGTTCCGATCCGATTGGGGGAGACACCATCGATTTGGCAAAGAAGCATATCTCTCCAATTGTAAACCACCAGTACCTACCGGCTACCGGTTTGGCGGTTGTTAACACGGTAGCCGAATTGGCCTCCACCCTCCGTCCAAATTCATCCAAACCGGGGGGGGGGGGGGGGGGGGGGGGCTGCGTCCTAAGCAAGGCGTCGCTTCTCATAGTCGGCGAAAAAAAGGGGTGCAGAAGTCTGCAAATCTGTACTGGAGATCCACCGAGTGTCATCAGGCGCACATTGCTTGAATGTGACTTTTTTTGTTCTTTCCGTGTACCAGAAAGAAAACGGAGTGGTACCCAGACTCGGCAAACTCGGAGCGCAGTGGAATTCAGGGTCGGCAAAAACAGGCTTGGAGGTACTAGTGGTTTAAACCACCAGTACCTACCGGTTGTCAAGGCCCGACCCTAAAGCTACCGGTAGGTCTAACCTACAGCTACGGTGACAAGCCTTGAAGTACCCAGTCTGGTACTTTGAGGACATCAAAATGTCTTTACAATAAATGTGAACAAAATCAAAAGAAAAACAAACGAAAAAAACAAAGAAAAAGAGGAAGAAGGAAACCGAAATTGATAAAAATGGGGGGAGAGAGAGAGAGAGAGAGAGAGAGAGAGAGAGAGAGAGAGAGAGAGAGAGAGAGAGAGAGAGACGGAAACGGCCCTGAGACGAACCACTTTCTGTAACGCGCGAGTTTCTGCGCGGTTGCAACGAGGGGTCCTAAGTTGGGAAGATTGGGCAAATTACGGGAAATCGGGATCGGTGAAAAATTGCATCAGTACCCTTGCTTCTTCGCCTTTTTGGCCGCTTCATCGGGGCTGGGTGTGTCCGGGGACGGCCGGCTAGGCGATTGGTCGGATGGATGTCTGGCGCGCCACCACGCGCGCGATTAATAAATACGTCGTTTCTTTCGTTTCGGGTTCGATCTTTTGGGCGCGGACATCGCGCGAAAAATTGTTTCGTTCTTTTTGAATTTCCTTTTGAATCTTTTTTGAATTTTGTCGAGCCCCGATGGCTCTCGGGATTTTGGACTTTCTTTCTGGAATGTATGCTTTTTACTTTTCCGCACTAGATAGGAATTTAGGAATTCAGTAATTAGGACTTTTTCTGCCGCGCTGCGCCTTTTGTCTATGCGCTTTTTCATGCGGCTGCAACGGTACTCTGATTAGTGGGCGCCCTTAATCATGTGTGTGACTGCAATTTTGGGCGGGCGCCATTGCAACTGTATCTTTCCTCTTGCACTTCGTCTCTCCCGCTCTCC
Source organism: Chara braunii (assembly GCA_003427395.1). Classification (NCBI taxonomy): domain Eukaryota; kingdom Viridiplantae; phylum Streptophyta; class Charophyceae; order Charales; family Characeae; genus Chara; species Chara braunii. The sequence goes on from BFEA01001033.1 coordinate 249,524, forward strand.
CTCTCTTTCTTTTGCTGTGAGCCACGGCTTGCATGCTCGGATCGATGCGTGGAGAAGGGTTACGTCCCCCACGCCGCGGCCGATCATGCAGAACGCAGGCGCTCCCTCCCTAATCCCCACTCTAAGTCTTGGTAATTCCGTGTTCTTCGCGCATGCATGCACGCTATAAATTTCGGCTGCGCGATTAGTCAGCTCTCTTGACCTGTTGTTGGAAGCTCGGGGTTGCGCGATCAGGAAGGGTCGGCACACGAGCGAAGTAAGAGGTGAGTAGAGTAGGAGTTGGGCGACCCGACGGGCTGGTGCCGAACGCGCGGGATTGACGTGGGCCACGACGGATTGTGGGCACGGGCGAATCCGACGGGTGCGGGAGGACTAAGCGGGGTGACAACTTCGTGGGTGGGTGCGTGACGACGGACTGTCCGCATCGGAGAGAGAGAGAGAAGGAGAGAGAGTTGAGGTCGATGGACGTGTATTTGCTGTTTCTTTGTCTCTTCCCCCTCTTCGTCTGTGTACATACATTTTGATTACGGCTCCGGGCGGTTTGCCCGTTCTTATTTTCGTTTTCGGCTTTCGGGAACCAAGACTTGGGTTTTTGCTCACACTTGTCCTTGCTTTTGTCCATCTCGATTGCTCGATGTGCATGATTGCTGAATGTATGGATGTAGGGATGTTATGCTTTCGCATCTATATCACTGCTGAGAATCCCGGTCCTTACCTTTTGTTTGTGTTGAACCTTTGCTCACACCTGATGCAGCTGTAGATGGGATAAGGATCTGTCACCGATAGCGATTTTGTCCTCGTTTTTGCTTATCTCGCGATGGGGGTTGTGATATGGTCGCATCTTGCATAATCCGAAGCAATTAAACGATATGAGGATTGACCCCATGAACGCCGCGCGAGAATACGTGTGAACGCGATCCGAGTCGCGCCCTTACACACATTCCCGTACGTCGATTCGCCCACCCAAGAAGATTTGAGGCGGAACCGTCATCCCGTACGAACATAATGAGGCGTCACTGAGTCTGCCTGTCCTACACGTGTTCGTGCGCAGTGACGATATCCCGACCCGAGCTATCCCATCGACGATGATACCATGACACGATCTTGGAACTCAGACTGGTCCTATGACCCGGACTATTTCACCCCTATAATAAACGAACTCATAAGGACACGGTACCCTTGTCACACGGAGAATCGGCTATGTCCGCGGGAATTCCACTGTGCAACCACTAGCGACCCTCAGTGCTCCAATTTACCTTCCCCCGACCACACATACTACTTCACCCACCCGGGATTCGTTGAGATCACCACCAGTTTCCCTCCTTTCCGCCTCTTTCTCCTATATCATCAACTCAGTGTCGTCCCGTGGCCCGCCATAGCCCCCTACTGGCCCAATACGTTTTGCGTGAACTGCCGACGTAGCGGCGGACAGAGAACCCCAGAATTCCGAAGGCCCAACCCAGGCGCGCGGCGACCTGCGCCACGTGGCGGCCCCCAACGGCCTAACTTTTCGGGACCACCCCCACCACGGAGGGACTTCCCCGTAACCCGTCACCCACAGTACCCTGGCCCCACCAGACTGTGATTCCCTTGCGCACGCACCCCTGACTCGCCTAATTGCATTCATACCCTTAAGACTCCCCCACTTTCCCCAAAAATCCTTGGCGTCCCCCTTTTCGCACTTCCAGGCCCACATCCCACTCCGATCAGTAAGTCGCGCCGGGCGTGAGGTTGGGCGTCACAGCACAGAGAGTGATGTCGTTCACTGCGCAGCGGCGCAGCAAACGTGTCGTTTTCGACTCTCTCTCTCTCTCTCTCTCTCTCTCTCTCTCTCTCTCTCTCTCTCTCTCTCTTTCTCTGCGTGTGTATGCGCCTCCCCCCCCCCGCCCCCCCCCCTCCCCTCAAGCACTAGAAGAGAATGCGGGGGGGGGTTGAGTCTGTTCGAAAACAGAATGAATCTTCCCCGATAATAATGGGGAATGTTTCATTCTCTTGTAGTGCTTGAGGGGAGAGAGGGGGGCGGGGCAGGGCGGGGGAGGCGCACACACACACACACACACACACACACACACA
>BFEA01001034.1:99268-128540 GCA_003427395.1 Chara braunii
GCGCATCATTTTGTCAGAGAGTTTCTCTCGACTTCAGTCGCTACCTTATCGTCTTTTTCCTGAGGCTCGCCGCAGCGGAAACACAATAAATAGTATAGGCGTAATCAATTCTGACGACTTTGGAATTCCAACTTCATCCTTCATCCTCCGGACCCCGTGCATCATTTTGTAGAGAAGCGTTTCACAAAGACGACGTCTTTTTATAATTCGCCAGTTCCAACATATCGATCTCAATGACCTTCACATTACCGAATGCTTCCTTGTGCTTGACCTCCTTCTTTTCAGCCATTGTCGGATGTATTGATGCCCAACCTCCGCTTCCTTCACAAACTCTTGCGAGGGCTTTGATCCTGGACGAAATGTTGATCCAGACACTGTTGTGGACTAGGGGATCTGCCATCCTACGGACTTTGACTTTTATGTATGCAGTTAAGGGAACGAGTCGGCCGGCATATGACACTGAAATTCTTCAACCCCCGAAATTAATTTACCGCCCGCCAAAGTTAGAATTCGACTCCCTTTATAATTTTGGACCCCTATAACGGTGGGTCTTAACCCCACCGTCATTCTTCGCACCCGAAATTAACGGTAGGTCTTAACCCCACCGTCATTCTTCGCACCCGAAATTAATTTGAATCCCCCGAAATGTGAATCCAACCCCTTTTATAATTTTTGAACCCCTATAGTGGTGGGTCCTAACCGCCAGGGCATTCTTGGCACCCCGAAATAAAGTTAACCCCTCGAAAATGAGAATCCGACCCCCTTTATAATTTTGGACCCCTCTAACCGTGGGTCCTAACCCCCAGGTAATTCTTGGCACCCCGAAATTAATTTAACCCATCCAAAGTGAGAATTCGACCTCCTTTACAATTTTGGACCCCTATAACGGTGGGTCTTAACCCCACCGTCATTCTTTGCACCCCAAATTAATTTGAACCCCCTTAACTGAGAATCCGACCTCCAAATATAATTTTTGGACCCCTGCAGAGGTGGGTCTCAACCCTACCGTCATTCTTCACACCATGAAAGTAATTAGACCCCTCTTAAGTGAGAATCCGACGCCCTTGATATTTTTTGGACCCCTTTAGCGGTAGGTCCTAACCGCTCGGGCATTCTTCACACCCCGAATTTAATTTGACCTCTCTTAAGTGAGAATCGGACCCCCTTTAAAATTTTTGAACCCCTATAGCGGTGGGTCCTAACCGCCGGGGCATTCTTCGCACCCCAAATTTAGCTTGACCCCTCTTAAGTGAATTTCGGATCCCCTTTATAATATTTGAACCCCTCTAGCGGTGGGTCCTAACCGCCAGGGCATTCTTGGCACCCCGAAATTAATTGAACCTCCCCAAAATGAGAATCCGACCCCCTTTNAACCTCCCCAAAATGAGAATCCGACCCCCTTTATAATTTTGGACCCCTCCAACGGTAAGTCATAACCCGCAGGTAATTCTTCAACCCCCGAAATTAATTTACCCCCCCCCAAAGTTAGAATTCGACCCCCTTTATAATTTTGGACCCCTATAACGGTGGTTCTTAACCCCACCATCATTCTTCGCACCCGAAATTAATTTGAACCCCCTGAAATGAGAATCCGACCCCTTTTATAATTTTTGAACCACTATAGCGGTGGGTCCTAACCGCCAGGGCATTCTTGGCACCCCGAAATAAAGTTAACCCCCCGAAAATGAGAATCCGAACCCCTTTATAATTTTGGACCCCTATAACCGTGAGTCCTAACCCCCAAGTAATTCATGGCACCCCGAAATTAATTTAACCTCCCAAAAGTGAGAATTCAACCCCCTTTATAATTTTGGATCCCTATAACGGTGGGTCTTAACCCCACCGTCATTCTTCGCACCCGAAATTAATTTGAACCTCACGAAATGAGAATCCGACCCCTTTTATAATTTTTGAACCCCTATAGCGGTGGGTTCTTACCGCCAGGGCATTCTTGGCACCCCGAAATAAAGTTAACCCCCCGAAAATGAGAATCCGACCCCCTTTATAATTTTGGACCCCTCTAACCGTGGGTCATAACCCCTAGGTAATTCTTGGCACCCCGAAATTAATTTAACCCCCCCAAAGTGAGAATTCGACCCCCTTTACAATTTTGGACCCCTATAACGGTGGGTCTTAACCCCACCGTCATTCTTCGCACCCCAAATTAATTTGAACCCACTTAACTGAGAATCCGACCGCGAAATATAATTTTTGGACCGCTGTAGCGGTGGATCTCAACCCCACCGTCATTCTTCGCACCGTGAAATTAATTAGACCCCTCTTAAGTGAGAATCCGATGCCCTTGATATTTTTTGGACCCCTTTAGCGGTGGGTCCTAACCGCCAGGGCATTCTTCGCACCCCGAACTTAATATGACCCCTCTTAAGTGAGAATCGGACCCCCTTTAAAATTTTTGAACATCTATAGCGGTGGGTCCTAACCTTCAGGGCATTCTTCGCACCCCGAATTTAATTTGACCCCTCTTAAGTGAGAATCGAACCCCCTTTATAATTTTTGAACCCCTCTAGCGGTGCGTCCTAACCGCCAGGGCATTCCTGGCACCCCGAAATTAATTTAACCTCCCCAAAATGAAAATCCGACCCCCTTTATAATTTTGGACCCCTGTAACGGTGGGTCCTAACCCGTAGGTAATTCTTCAACCCCCGAAATTAATTTACCCCCCCCCAAAGTTAGAATTCGACCCCCTTTATAATTTTGGACCCCTATAACGGTGGGTGTTAACCCCACTGTCATTCTTCGCACCCGAAATTAATTTGAACCCCCCGAAATGAGAATCCGATCCCTTTTATAATTTTTGAACCCCTATAGCGGTGGGTCCTAACCGCCAGGGCATTCTTGGCACCCCGAAATAAAGTTAAACCCCCGAAAATGAGAATCCGACCCCCTTTATAATTTCGGACCCCTCTAACCGTGGGTCCTCACCACCAGGTAATTCTTGGCACCCCGAAATTAATTGAACCTCCCCAAAATAAGAATCCGACCCCCTTTATAATTTTGAACCCCTCTAACGGTGGGCCCAAACCCTCAGGTAATTCTTCAACCCCCGAAATTAATTTACCCCCCTCAGAGTTAGAATTCGACCCCCTTTATAATTTTGGACCCCTATAACGGTGGGTCTTAACCCCACCGTCATTCTTCGCACCCGAAATTAATTTGAACCCCCCGAAACCCCTATAGCGGTGGGTCCTAACCGCCATGGCATTCTTGGCACCCCGAAATAAAGTTAACCTCCCGAAAATGAGAATCCGACCCCCTTTATAATTTTGGACCCCTCTAACCATTGGTCCTAACCCCTAAGTAATTCTTGGCACCCCGAAATTAATTTAACTCCCCAAAAGTGAGAATTCGACCCCCTTGACAATTTTGGACCCTTATAACGGTGGTTCTTAACCCCACGGTCATTCTTCGCACCCCAAATTAATTTGAACCCCCTTAACTGAGAATCCGGCCCCCAAATATAATTTTTGGACACTTACAGCGGTGGGTCCTAACCGCCAGGGCATTCTTGGCACCCCGAAATTAGTTTGACCTCCATTAAGTGAGAATCTGATCCCCTTTATAATTTTTGCACCCCTATAGCGGCGGGTCCTAACCGCCAATCCATTCTTGGCACCCCAAAATTAATTTAACCGCCCCAAAGTGAGAATCCGACCCCCTTTATAATTTTGGACCCCTATAGTTGTGGGTCCTAACCCCCTAGTCATTCTTTGCACCCCGAAATTAATTATACCGCCCTCAAGTGAGAATCCGATCCCCTTAACAAGTTTTGGACCCCTGTAGCGGTGGGGCTCAACCCCACCGTCATTCTTCGCACCCCGAAATTAATTAGACCCCTCCTAAGTAAGAATCCGACTCCCTTTTTAAGTTTTGGACCCCTTTAGCGGTGGGTCCTAACCGCCAGGGCATCTTGGCACCCCAAATTAAATTTGACCCCTCTTAAGTGAGAATCGGACCCCCTTTATAATTTTTGAACCCCTCTAGCGGTGGGTCCTAACCGCCAGGGCATTCTTGGCACCCCGAAATTAATTGAACCTCCCCAAAATGAGAATCCGACCCCCTTTATGATTCAAGACCTCTCTAACGGTGGGTCCTAACCCGCAGGTAAGTCTTCAACCCCCGAAATTAATTTAACCCTCCCACAGTTAGAATTCGACCCCCTTTATAATTTTGGATCCCTATAACGGTGGGTCTTAACCCCACCATCATTCTTCGCACCCGAAATTATCTTGAACCCCCCGAAAGTAGAATCCGACCCCTTTTATAATTTTTGAACCCGGTGGGTCCTAACCGCCAGGGCATTCTTGGCACCCCGAAATAAAGTTAACCCCCTGAAAATGAGAATCCGACCCCCTTTGTAATTTTGGACCCCTCTAACCGTGGGTCCTAACCCCCAGGTAATTCTTGGCACCCCAAAATTAATTTAACCCCCCAAAAGTGAGAATTCGACCCCCTTTACAATTTTGGACCCCTATAACGGTGGGTCTTAACCCAACCATCATTCTTCGCACCCCAAATTAATTTGAACCCCCTTAACTGAGAATCATTCTTCGCACCGTGAAATCAATTAGACCCCTCTTAAGTGAGAATCGGACCCCCTTTATAATTTTTGAACCCCTATAGCGGTGGGTCCTAACCGCCAGGGCATTCTTGGCACCCCGAAATTAATTGACCCCCCCCAAAATGAGAATCCGACCCCTTTTATAATTTTGGACCCCTCTAACGGTGGGTCCTAACCCCCAGGTAATTATTCACACCCCGAAATTAATTTAAACCCCCCAAAGTTAGAATTCGACGCCCTTTTTAATTTTGAACCCCTATAACGGTGGGTCTTAACCCCACCGTTATTTTTGACCCCCCTTAACTGAGAATCCGACCCCCAAATATAATTTTTGGACCCCTACAGCGGGTGGGTCCTTACTGCCAGGGCATTCTTGGCACCCCGAAATTAGTTTGACCCCCATTAAGTAAGAGTCCGACCCCCTTTATAATTTTTGGATCCCTTTGGCGATGGGTCCTAACTGCCAAGGCATTCTTCGCAACCCGAAATTAATTTGACCCCGACCCCTTTTCTAATTTTGGACCCCTCCAGCGGTGGGTCCTAACCCCCCGGTCAGTCTTCGAACCCCGAGATTAATTAGACGCCTCTTAAGTGAGAATCCGACCCCCTTAATAATTTTTGGACCCCTGTAGCGGTGGGTCTCAACCCCACCGTCATTCTTCGCACCCCGAAATTAATTAGACCCCTCTTAAGTGAGAATCCCACCCCCTTTATAATTTTTGGACCCCTTTAGCGGTGGGTCCTAACCGCCAGGGCATCTTGGCACTCCGAATTTTTTTTGACCCCTCTTAAGTGAAAATCGGACACCCTTTCTAATTTTTCAACCCCTCTACCGGTGGGTCCTAACCGCCAGGGCATTCTTGGCACCCCGAAATAACTCTGAAAATTCGAGGGTTCGTACATTTGGTCGCGATCTTTAAAAAGAAAATATTTTAAAAAATTAAAAAATCATTTTAACCGCGAAAAAAATTGCGGGAGCAATTTGACCCATTTTCGAAAATCCACCTCGGGCGAACAAGTCCACAGCCTGAAAATCTACTCCGGGCGTAACATTGCAAAACAACGGGAAAGCGGAGCTCTTGGTGAAAATAGGGCACGAAAATGAATTTCCGCTACAGAAGAAGGGCTCAAAGTTCCACGGAAAGATAAAGTAACTGCTGGAAAGCGCACTCCCACTTCGTGACGCGAAATTAAGCGGGAGGACTGAAAAAAAGAGTCGTTGGTGTGTGTGAAGGTGAATGAATGATTGACTCTGCTAGAATTGTATAATGTGATTGACTCTTGTCTTCAGGTCGGTAATACTACCAGCCACATGTTATTCACGGCAACACACTTAGACACTTATGCTATCCTGGGCCTTGATCCATATGTTTCGTCAACACGAGATTTATACATTTGGTTTGAATATCCAGCCTTGTGCTTCTCCCTGATTGATAAGCAGATTAGGATTATTGCTAAGGCGACAATCCTCATTTATTTTCTGATCATTTTCATCTGTTCATGATTGAAAGGTCAAAGACCTATGTTTTCCTTGCTGAATTCGGACTGTTTACGTGAATGTGTTGTGTGTATGTGACATCTCCTCGCCTAATCACTCAGCCTTGTCTCATCTCACATGTATGCATGCTATGGTTAAAGAGTTTTCACAGGGATATATGTCGAATGAACTTAATCACTAGGTAGGATGGTATGTGTCTTATGCGCAACCCCTGATAATTGAAGTATTAAGAGGGATCCTGTTTTTTTAAAAAATGGGATAGGTTATAGAAACTATTTTCTAGGCAAAACGTAGTATGCGCGAAACGTTCTTCAGTCGAGTCGACCTGATTTGTAAGTCGGTCTGGGAGATCAGCGCCCCGATGCCCGACAAGTATACGGGTCATTCTTAGGCGTTCAACCGCACGTATGCCTATGTTACGACGATCGAGAAAACGCCCTCGGCTGCCCTACCTCTGCGATTGCATGTAAAAGCCTTCGCACGTGGTTCAGTAGCTCAACAGGGATACGCCCACCTAAGGGATGGTGACAGCTCCCGCAGGTGGAGGTATGTTGTACCTCGCGGGATCCCTAACCTGTCGTAGGGAGTCGTGAGAGGTATAGCACGCGCGCACGGTCGGAGTTGGTCTCTGGCTGAAGCTCTATTAAAACTCCTGCGTGATACAACCGTGAGATTCAACATAAAAAAAAACTACTTAACGTCTGGGTGTGGGATCGCCGCGCACGACAGGTGGCGCCGTTGCCGGGGATCTCGGTGTCCAGCCGAGGTCCTCAGTGAACGCACTCGGGTTTGGTAAAACGATGATCGCGGCAAAACGACAACCTTTAAACGAGTTGATATAGCTTGTGATCTATAAGACTTAGTTGAGTTACCGTAGGATAAACACTTAGAAGGTTATACGCGTGAAGAAAAAATGAGGTCACGTCGGCAATGCCGATAGATGTCACATTGCCCGACAGTTAGGCTACCTACTTGAAGACTCTAAGTATTAGCGAGGGCATTTGTCATATAGTCTGAGTACAACATTGTAGATTAAATTAACTTTATTAGTCATTGCTTACGTACTCTAACCAGATCGTCGAATTCCTGAAGTCATATGATATAGGTCTTAATAGTAGACCCGGTTTCTCAGCGGTTGTCTTACTGAGAGAATGTATCGTGTGACATATGAGTCTATCATTATTTACTTGAGATAATTGTCTTCTCCAAGGCTCTACTTAATATGGTATGATGATGAGGGTATTTGCTTAAAAGGTTAGCTAATCCGTGAAGTTGTAATAACAAAAGGTCGTGCGCCTCTGTATGATAGGTGCATTTAGGGATAATAACGGTAGTATATTAAGAGTCTGTCAAAATATAAAGGAGTCTTTGAGTTTACAAGAACAAGCTTGAGGTATAAGACATTGTAGCCTATAAAACCCGAATATAGGCTTATTGTGTGATGATATGAATAGGTAGAGTGAGAGATATTGTGCTTAGCTGTCTTGATAACTAGGGGGTCAACTATTTAGTAGAGATCTAATTAAAATATTATGTTGATCTGGTATGGAATCTGATTGATGAGGTTGCTTATGGAAAGTATAATTTAATCCTTAGAGAATCATGATATACAAGTTAGTTATCCACTTAGTGACTCATTAATCATTAGGGGCGAGTAGTATGGTAAGCGTAATGTTAGGTCATTTACTTAAAAAATAGGTATCTGTTTGGGGTTGTATTTATTAGAGTACGATAATCAATTAGCTTTAGGAATTATTGCATAGGGAATCTAATGATATTTATCTTATAATTGAAGCTACGTGAATAAACTCGGACTTTTATCGATTGGTTACTCAATATAATCAGAGTGTGAGAGTGTCCACTTACAGGACAACCCTACTCCTCGAGTTGCGGTATTATATAAGCAGTATATGACTGGGTATGAATAAATGTATGCGAGGAATGAATGATATATGTCTCAAGTAACCTATCATTGTAGGTTTTGTTCTTGGTTGAATGAAGTTTGAGAGTGTTGTGTTTATATTTTTGATTGTCTGATAACTGTTTGCGTCTGATTGGATATGTTTATAAATTGTTCTCCTCAATAAGGATAGACAAGCTGTGTGAAATCCACGTTCGACATGGGACCGGAGGTGAATGGAGTGACCAACCTTTGAAGGGAATGAATTCTCTCAAGGGAGGTCAGCATACAGAACTTGTCATTTGGAGGATTGCAACGTTGATTGATACCTTTGCCTGAGAGGTTTGAAGAGGGTATAGTTAAGTCTTGTAGGCGGTAGTGAGACTCACGTCGGAACAATGTTCCTAGTCCACAGTGGGGTGTTGTCATTTTTCCTTGTACAGGAGAGATGACTACATTGCCGTTGAGAGGGAGGAAGGTGTTGTGATTGTATCAAGATGCTGCTTAGGGAGAAGGCGACTGTTGTTCGCCACAAGGGAAGGAGTAATGACCTAACCGCATGTCTAGCAGAGTCATCCCACCTTTTTAATTGAGGTCTCACTAACCTCGGTTATGAGAGGTGAAGTTGTCCTACTCTATTAAGTAGTCGATTGATGGGGTCACAACATCGGAATCAGAGGGAGATGTGGTGAGGCTCAGTCCTAGAAGCGGGGCTCGGGATCTGGGATATTATCTTTTGATTGGATTACACCACCCCTCGACACGATATACCCCTATCAAGCCTGAAGGAGTAGTATACTTTATGTCATCGTTATCACTGTCATTGTAACTTCGTTGTGATTTGTTCTCGTGCAATCTTAATTGTAACGGTTGTTCTCATTGTTAACGAAGTTAGCAATTGTTGTTTGTTTAAATTGGTACGACTGATTGTTTTGGTATTGTATGAATTAGGATTTATTTTCCTTACAGTCTCAAACGTTTCTTCTACTATCTTGAGTAATATTCCTTCTGTTGGCAGGAGAATGTCACTTACACTTGTATTGTAAAGTTTTGTGACAACAGGGGGAAAACCCTGCGTACAGTAATGAGTTGCATGTGACATGTTCCTTCGACAGTGATATCGATCAGGATGATGGAATGTGGTTCGATTTTGATAACTGCCGTCAAAAAGGGGTAATCCTTTTGGGGGCAGCTTAGCTTAATACTCAGACATGGATAAACTCCTTTGAGTCCTATCAATTCCTTTGCAAAATTCTTTTGCAATCATTATGGAAGTGATGTTTTTTTTCCTTTGATTCGGACAAGCAAAGAGTCAACAAATATTTATTTTAAAAATAATGGTTTTTTTTATATATATACAAAATGACCCCGAGGTGCGTGCCTCACCGAGCTATGATCAAAGACTTGGAGGGCGCAACCCTCAGTAGCAGCTTGACGAATGCTCAATTTATTAGCGCGGGTTCAAGATCGATAATTACAACAATTTATCCTCGTCATGATGAACTCATTTTCCTCTCCCTCTTCTTCTTCTTCTTCTTCTTCTTCTTCTTCTTCTTCTTCTTCTTCTTCTTCTTCTTCTTCTTCTTCTCCTTCTTCTTCTCCTCCTTCTTCTTCTTCCTTCTAGCGCACCTCCTTCCTTCTACGAGGTCGAGTCCTCCTTTCCTCGTCTGCGTGCGCTACCCCATCTGCTTCCTGCGCTCTCCCCTGCTCCCCGCTTGCACGTCTGGCACAGCGCCCTTCTTCGACTGCCTGTTCAAGTAAGTATTTTCCCCTCCCTCTTTCTCCCTTCTCCTTCTTCTTCTTTCTTTTATCCTTCTTCTTCTTCTTATACTACTTCTCTGTGCGTGCGGCCATCTTCCTCTCTGCGCACCACCTCCGTTGTTCCCCTCGCACCATCTCCATCACGAGCGTTCCTTTTCCTCCTGCGCACTTCCTCCCCGCTCCGCGGTACGAATTTCGTCGGCCCTGGGAAAGTGAGTCGATATACCCCTGTAGGATTCCTGAGCTTTCAACCGCGGGCTAATCGAGTAGCCCTGACTCGAACGAATCCACCCTCAATAGTAGGGTAGATTCGTTTGAGTAACTCGTGAAAATTTTGTTTCCTAAAACGAAAAGGACAATTTTTTTTAAGAAAGAAAATAAAAAGGAATAAAGGGAATAAAGGTAAGTATGAAAAATAAAGAAAAAATAAAAAAAAACAAAAATTGCATCTAACTACTAATCCTCCCGTGGAGCCAACTGTCGGATCCGGGGCCCATGCTTAACTTACCTCGAACTAACCCCCTCCCCCCCGACGCGGAGGTCACGGGTTCAAGTCCCGGCCTACCGAAGGCGGGGTACCAAAAGCTAGTGGAACTCCTTATCAAAAATGAGCTAGTTGGAGGCCGGATGGATTCGATCCCCGGGTCCTCCGATCTGCAATCCACACCGAACCTACAGAGCTAGCTCCTACTTCGGTTAGAAGAGGAGCTGCTCCGATATATATAGAGTAGACACGGGGAGTCTTGGTCCGCCTTGTGACCTAAACCCTATTCCAAGTTTGTGTGTGTACTTGCCAGCCCGCGTGTATGTCTGAGTGCTCACCGGTTTAAATGTGTGTGTGTCCCTCAAGGCACTAGGCTGATCGGAAGGCCCGAAGGCCGGTACTTAGCTATGGTCGCGACACTGAAGGTCGTGGCGGGGAAAACACTCAAGTGGCGGGCAAAGAGGCCGGTACCTAGCTATGGCCGTGACACTGAAGGTCGTGGCAGGGAAAACACTCAAGTGGCAGGTAGGTCAGTGTCATACCAAGTAAAGGTAGATGCGCCTGGGTACTCTTGGCCGAGCAGGAGAAGGCAAAAACCGACCCTTTTAGACGCCCAGTACAGGTAGGTAGCCTGATACTGGCCCAAGTCTCAGTGTGTGTCATAGATGTACCTAACATAACATTAACCCAATCAATCCCTCGACCTTTTCGGTCGAGGGTTTTACTACCAGTCCTAACCATCACAACGCGCGTGATAACAACACGCGGGCATACTTAACGAAATTTTCTCACCGATTTTGCCCCGGCCTCAACGGTCGAGGAAAGTCGTTTCAAAGTGTCGCGCGAAGAGCGAGTACGCCTTTAAGTTCACACTGACACCACCATGGTGGCCGACGCAATCGATGTGTTGATTGTAAAAACATGGCCAAATACCCTTGTAAGGGTATTTGGTCCGACACCGCTTTAGGCCGGCCTCACAAAGCTTTGTTAATCTAAGAAGCGACTAGTAACGAAACCATTGCCATTCATGAACCGTCTTATACTAAGGCATATATACATATAACCGTACTAAAAGTTATATGATATATGGTGGATCACTCTCATTGACACTGATGCGACTCATCCAAATTTGGTACAAATACAGAAACATTCTCATTCGTCAAGAAACAATCTCGACCAACCATACGATGCATCTATGGTTTGCTAGCAAAAATACAATCAGAACATATTTCATGTGTTAGTTACATTATTCATTTATTCTGCAATATGTATCGCTCATACCGGCATACGGCTTTCAACACAATATACCACTTTCGAAACAACATTTTCTTAACTTGTTTGCTTTTTTAATTTTCTCATAATAAAAAACATTTAAGGACCATTTATGTGAAAACTTCCAACGATGCTCTTTGCCTACAAGGTTCGACTTTAGGTATATGCTAAGTCTCAACTTGTTATCAATAATAATTTAAAAGAATAATTCTTGATAAATGATTCGAAGTATTTGACACACTTCCAATGATTAATAACATGTGTTATATCCTCATACAAAATTTAGCCCCAACATTTGAAGTCATCATAGAGTATCCGAGTTTTACGATTACGCCTTTACTTTGCAATTTACCTTACCTTTTTTTTCTAACTAGCGTATAAAGAAAGTAAAATTTTGGGCAACATTTACCATGGAAAGGTAAATCAAAATTCTCACCGATTAAAAACCTAAATAACTATCTCGGCATTCAAGTCTTACTTGAAAATCTAACCAACCATTTTTTCAATAAACGTTTTGATAAAATTTTGCTTGGAGAAGAAGTTTTTCAAAAATTTTACTATATAAAAAAAAAAAAACAGTATCGAACTAGGCTTCACCTTATTTTCCGGACGGCCCTGCATTTTAGAGACCATGGAAGGTCCTTGCAAAAACAAAAAAATCAAAAAAATCAAAAACAAACTGTGTTATGCAGAAAAATAAACTGAGCAACTTTTGTCTAAGGGTAACATCGAAATTGTTAGCCAAATTTAAAATAAAAAATAAAGTTAAAAAATATATATATATTTTTTTGCCTTTTCGGGCAAATGGGCCCGGGCTACTCTGGTAGGCTAGGTATCAAACTAATTCAAAATTTTAACTAACGTCTTGATTTAACAAAACATTGGTACGCATCCTTCCTATGCAAGCAATTTTTTAAAAACTCCCCCCCCCTAACTCCAACTATAAAAAGATACGTTTTTTTTAGAGTAAGGCTAAAGAGGGAGAAGATGAGAGATAACTTGGGACGCTAGACCCGGTTTCCAGTTTTGAGGTACTATGTGGTTGTCAGATTGGACGGTGGACCCAATTTCCAGTATGCAGATGAATGGGACGTTGGACCTGGTTTCCAACAGGTGAGGGTCCCCACTCATAGATTGGAGCCGCTGACTGACTATTAGAGGGGAGTGCTTCCATCACCCTTTCTAGTGAGTGAGTGCTGACGTTAAAAAATATAGCACCCCCTCCAAAAAATGTTGTCATAGTTGTTATAGTTCGCCATATTTTTTGAAGTTTGCTTTAGCGGTGTCGAGCGCATCGGCCCCCGCCTTTTCTCACGAAAAGACGAGAGTCTTCTCGGCCATGTTACACAGGTTTGAACAAAAGCTAATAGAGACAACTTGGGGACGATGCATGAATGATCACCACGAACCGACGAGCGTCGTTTCTTCATCGCTCTAGTCGGGTGTGCTAGCTATACTTCCCGCGGCCCCACGCAGGGCGGAACCCTCTCGGCCACGTCACGCAAGAGTTGGTCTACTCGTGATACACACGGAGCTTCCACGTCCGCTCCGACCGAGTGTGTCAGCCATACCTCTCGCGAGCCTCTACGACAGGATAGGGCCTACGTGAGGTACAACTTACCTCCACCTTGCGGATGCTGTCACCTCCCTTCAGAGCGCGTATCCATGTCGACCTACCAGTCCACAGTCCGAAAGCTAATCAGTTGCAATCGAAGAGGTGGGCCAGCCGAGGGCGTTTCTCGTACGTTGTAGCACAGGGGGTACGCGTGATCCCATACCTTTATTGGACCCGCACCGGAACCGGCGCGTTGAGGGGCTGAAGTCCCAAACGCAACTCGTCTTTGGTTGACTAGGATGCATCTCACTCACCAGGCGTTACACCACGCTTCAAATATGAAATTTAATACAAACGCAAACAAAACACGAACACTCCTAGTCCTTTTTTGTATCAAACCCATAACCTTTTGACGTGAAAATCGGTTGAGCGACACGCGCGAGACTTAGTATAAAACCACGCGGATGCAGAACCTTTCCATATCGATTAACAATACATGCTTAAGCAAGCGGTCGGAATGATGACGTACTATGTAGTACCCATAATCACGTTTTTGTTCGACACTCTAGTGTCGCCTGACACACGCCTTGAGGGGTTAATCTCTCGACGCTAGACAACTGCCAAGTGCGGTTGAGAACCACACCCTCTTCTGCACCCTGCAAAAAGTGAGTGGTACATCGGTCCATGCTTCTGGCGACAATCATCTCTTATTGCTCTAGAGACCAGCTCCATCATCCAGGGTCTGGAGGGAACTCAAAGGGTTTGACTTTGACGGCTGTCACGAACTACAACGTCCAACCATAATAATTTCAAAAAGCAAAAGTAAAAGGGGGGTCTCTCTTTTCTCTCAAGGCATAATCTATTTAACCGTTACGCACGATCCTAGTAAGTTGGGCGAACACTCATGTATATGTATGTACATATATAAGTAAGGGTTATTAATATAGGATGATCACTTCTCATAGTCATATTGAGACTCCTCTCAGCCATATATATGTGTGTGATCGCATGCACTCAACTCTAAAATCCGAACCATAAAACATACCTGCAATCACATCAAAGATTCAACCAAAAAGTTCATGCACTACACGAGGTTAACTTCAACCATTATCAGCGCTCATATCCCCTTAATTTAGTTATGCAAACCCCAGTCTTTGTCCAACCTTCCATAATAAAATACACTTTGTCAAACCTTCCACAATAAAATACACAGTAGCTTTGTTAAATGACCATTCAATAAAAGTCCGGGTGAAAACCCCAAATAACCAATTAAACCACAAGGCTAAGCCTTTAAGTTGAGTGACAAGAGTGAATTGAAGTTAAGTCGTGAACCGATGAATCGGCAACCAACCTGTTATCAATGATAACAGAAGATAATCCTCGTAGGATCAAGTTGAATCTAAATCCTGAATCAAATTAATCAAATAAAACCTGTAACACAAGACATGCCAATTCTTAAGGCTAACTATCAGTGTATGGGGAGTGAACCTCCATAGCACATTCTCACACAAGATTCTCCTACGAATTAAGTTTAGGTCTACCTCTAAGCAAGAGCCCTAAAAAAGGTAGACTTAAGACAGAATCTCCCTCATACAGAGTGGATTGTCAGAATCGTCACCTGTCAAAATATAATTTATCTCCTTTAAACTAAGAAAATTTCGGCATCACTTCCCGTAAGAAAAATGTATTTTCATAATTTATACTAACTCCAATATGAGAACTGAAATAATTTCTAACTCTAGAAAGTCAACTTTTGTCTAACTCCCTGAATTACTAAAAATCTGAGCAGCATCTCCTTTAGAGAAGTATACTTCCTAGATTTATACCAAGTTAGATAAGAACTTAAACAGAGGCTTAAGTCAATGCCATGACAAAATTTAACTAACTCCTTAGATTTGTACAAATTTTGGCAGCGCTTCTCGTAAAGAAAGTAACTTTTCAAAATTTAAAACGAAGTTGAATTTAGAACATGAAATAATCTTGACTTTCCAAAGTCAAATTTTGTCGAATTCCTTGAATTAGTAAAACTTTGGGTAACATTTCCCCTAGAAAAGAAGGTTTTCCACATTTTTACTAAGCCAGTATAAAAATTAGACAAAAAAAGTTGACCTTTGAAAGTCAAATTGATTTGTAGAAATTTTGATAGCGCTTTCCGTAGATAAAGTAGCTTACCAAGATTTATACAACGCCAAGTATAATAAATGATCCCAGAAAATGTGAGAATTAACCTAAGTAAAAAAATTCAGCTAAAAAATTACAGAATTTTAAACTAGATCCTATAGCTCTAGCACGTGGCGAGCCTCTAAAGCGACTACCTATCAGACTAAAACTAGGACTAAGTAGTGATCTCACTTAGCCACATGCACGACCAAATCACGAAGGTAAATGCTCTCACCAACCCTGAAGTCAACCTTGTCAAACAATAATTCATAGTATTTCAATGATTTGTCCCTTATACCCAACTTACATAACGCGTAAAGTTAGAACATCCAATCTTATGGAAACCTGTCTAGCTCAGCTATTGGATATACAAAAACACAGGGCAATACAACTTTCCTCTTCCTTGGGCATATGATTAGGTTGTTCAACCTAGTCGCCCTAAACTGTTTAAAGTGTCAAAGTTATATATAACTGTCTGCACTTAGTCTTTTAAACCACCAATACCCCCGTCGTCATAAATTAGGGGAATCGGTAGCACAGGTTCATGAGGGCTACTGGTAGCTAAGTGTGGGGAACTGACATAGTGACAAAAGTCGAAATACTCCCGTAATTTATTTTGCGGTTCAAATATATATATATATATATATTTTTTTAAATATTTTTTTTTTCTGTACAAATTACGAAAAAATCTACAGACCTTCTAATGTTCAGAGTCGTTGGGTCATTCTTCTGATCGAGAAAAATCGAGAAAGTTGGGTTACGTTTCCCGTTGGCCCATACATTGTAGAATAGCAAAAATGAAAAATGCGACGAAACGGCGCGACATTTACTTCACCGTCTAATTTTGTTTTTTTATTTTTTTGATATTTTTTCTGAAAAGATCACGACCTAATCTACAGGATATTAAATTTTCATATTCAAGTCGTCAAAGTTCGCGATTGGAAATTTTTGGACCGGACCCGCCTGCTCCTGCCGGTCGCTGCCCCCCCTAAGAACACGGTCCGTAAGGACAGGAAAGTCTATTTTAGGTCGGCGGGGGTAGTGGTGGTTTAAGGTAGCATATGACTGAACCGTTCGACTTAGATAAAAGTTCAGCTTGCCCCTTCTTACCATAAGTTTACTCTTAGTTGTAACTCTCTTCAGTTGGTGATAAGCTATAGTCAGACCATCCAATCTTATGGAAACATGTTTGACTAGCCTGTTTGTAAGTAAAATAATATACGGATATAGACAAATTTATCTTTCTGGTTCTAACATGTGTGTGGCTCCAAACCAGACCTCCCAAACTTATAGAAATTTGTCCAGTCCTTCGCATGAATTGCCCTCAGAATACAACAAGGAGAGTTAGAGTCATCCAATCTTATGGAACATGTCCAACTTTCTTTTAGAAACTAATAAAACATAAGAAAACCCAAATGAAACAAGGCAACCAAGCTATCCAATCTTATGGAAGCCTTCTTGGTCCTTGAAAAAATCAATCACAAGCAACCCTCGCAAGTCAGAGCAACCAGACCATCCAATCTTATGGAAATTTGTCTGGTCCTCTAGACATTCAAAAAATAAACGTAGCACTGGGCCCTTCAAACTTATAGAGACTCTCCTAACCTTTGGTTGACCCAGTCAAATGCAAACAATACCACATTCCTTCCACCTTTTCCCCATATGCAAAGCCTTTTCACAATATGCTTTCAGTTAAACAACAAGAATGGAACTGAGCTTGCACAAATATTTTTTTACTTAAGTTTGGTTTGTATCATGAAAGTCAAACTTAAAGTCAAAGTAGGGATGCAGACAATATACTCAGTCAAACTATAGCAAGAAGTACAAATAGGGGTTATAATTGGTTTTATAGGAGGGATATACCACTCAATTCCCTGCCTCCAAAACTCCTCTTAAGTTCCGGCAGCGCTTCCGCAATCGGTGGGCAGACTCCCCTCACAGTCTTGATGCGGTCTTATGGGTTACAATCTCGCCTGTCGCCTTCCTCTCTGAACAGGATTAGACTGAGATTAAGAAGAGCAAAAAGAGGGGTTTCAAACTCTCGAGATACAAGAGAGGGACAACTCAATTCGCAGGAGATGACCTTGTTACCTTGATGCGCCTGAGGGCATCGCAATGGTAGCCAAATTGCGCAGCCGCTGATCAACTTGAAACCAAACAGCTGATCGTTGACCTCATGATGACCTCCTAACGTCCCTCCAAATCGCAGTAGCAATGACCCCCTTGATGCCTCCCCCGGTTGCAACAATGACCCCCAACTTGATCACTACTCCTAGCCGCAACTCCCTTTCCTCAGATCAAACTGCCGCTACGCAGTCTGAAAAGTTTTCATTAGAGCAGGGCACCCCCCCCTGTATGATCTGTTCGAAAGCTAGCTAAAGCAGTCCACTCAGCGTCGGTGCACAACAACAATGCCTAGTAGCAATACCCAGCAGAAAGTTCGTCACGTCACAGTAATTGCTTAACATCACAAAGGATCCCGAATGCGGTAGCAACAACGGGAAGTACCAATACACCATGATAAAAAGCGTAGCAATGCTGTGCTTGACAATTGAAGGCGGCCAACTTGCACCAAGAACTGTCGAACCGCAGTTCAGGTGCCGCAAGGATGGTCGTAAGTATGACCAACAAGCTAAGTTACTCCTCCCAAACGGTCTTTCAAGTCGCAGCACTACCTTATCGAAGTAGCCCTGACCCGTGTATCAAGAAAGGTAGCGAACAGTCACTCGCAGCTGCAAACAGTAACTTCACAATCAACGAAATAAGCCTGTCAATATAACTAAAGTGAGAGGTAACAATCTCAAGCAGTGCACGATACTGCTGTTTACAATACTAGACGCCAGACTGTCACACTTGGGCCCATGTGACCACTTATACAGTCCGGATCCAGGCTCTGATCGCATGGTTCAACGTTGTTTTGCCTCATCCGATCACTTGCTTGTCCACGAAACAGCCCCCCCCCCCAGTAAGACGAGCAAAAATAAGGATGAAACCTTCGACAGAACATAAGGAATACACACCGCCTCTCTATCATGCGTGCAAAAGTATAACGAGGAGTACTCTCTACTGATAAAGGTACACTAATCCAAACAGAATCTTTCATTGACTCGATATATACTCGTTACTACCCCTGAATCGCTCCGCCCGAGTGCAACCTCGAATTATGACTGCGCCTAGACTATTGACCTAACGCCCAATCCGTGTCTCCCATAGATTTCTCGAAAGGGGAAAACCCTTAGTCAGCGCGTTCCATCGCCCCCTTTTACGTAGGAACGGGCTATATCCACTCTTCTTCTTCTCCCCCGTTCACCCGTTCCTCCTGTCTCCCCGCTTCCCATTTCTCTCTTCCCACCTATCTTACTAATCTACTATTAATTCTAACTTCATAACCGGGGTCGCCGCCCCTTAAAACCCCAAATCTAACTCTCTCCTTACTTGATTCTACATAGGACTGAGCGTACTATCTCTTCTTCCTTCTCTATCACAACCATCTCCCGCGCATGACTTTTTCTGCTAATGTTTCACTATTCTAACTCTCGTGTCGATCTGAGTCTAGAACCGGATGCGCCCGCCTTCGTAAGTGTAGCGGACCGATGGTTGGACTGTGAGACCATCCCCTTGGCCTGTTCTCACAGACTTGTGTTGTATTCGGGGTAGTCCAGTCCAGGCCGGTACCTCTGTTGGTATCAGCCAGTCCAGTCCAGTCTCGTTAATCCGTTGGGGTATACCCCAACTGTTGTCTGTTTTCTGTCTCATTCTGCATTCGCACAGTTTGGAGTACGTGCGTTGGAGTCCGGCGTGGGAGCTGCGCTGTGCCATCTCGCTCCCTCTTCTTCCTCCATCTCAATCTCTATCTCTGGCGGAGCACCACACCTGGTGGGTCCGCCACAGTGGTATCGGAGCGGAAACGTTCCCCGCTCCCACCCACCACCCCGTACAGCTGGGAAAACAACAAAACCCGACAGACGGGTTTTTGGCTGTTTTCGGGCCGTTTTTCGACGAAAACGAGGGAAAAAAAAAGCTGCAGGAGGAAATGACACGTGGCGGAAAAAACACGTGCCATCACGAGCGCGCAAGCGCAAGCGCCAAAACCAAGACCGCCACACGCGCGCTCGTGCCACACGCCCACGCCGCGACAATAAAAAGTTTTATATAGAATAGCACGAGATTTTGTTTTTTTTCCATGAATCATATAAATGTTGATAAATTTGTGTATCAATTGTTGTACCTTGCAATTCTCTAAAATCAAAGGCTCGAAGAGCGAGACTTGTGAAATTTTTCGGTTCATATTTCAATTTGGGTTTTTTTGGTACTATATTTTGATCTGCCTCGACGTCGATTAGGAGTTTCAAGTGACTATCGATTCAACTTATCCAATTTTTACAGTTAGGTGGCTTGTTGTCCATGCACTTGCTGTCCCTACAGTCTTTTTCTTGGGTTCTATTTCAGCAATGCAATGTATCCAACGATAACTTACCTTTTGGGGAACAAAATTATGACACAACCTAATCCAAATAAGCGGATTGTTGAACTAAATCGTACTAGTCTTTTCTGGGAATCATAAATGGATTGGAGGTTTTTTAACCAATTGGAAGCACATTTTTCATGTACAAGCGCATTTTCAACACTTTGCTGCCCCGCTCCCGGATTTATATTATCAAGATCCCGGATCTTGCTTCCACTGGGATTTGAACCCAGACACCTGTTGGGCTTGCGCGTGTGTAAGCTACTCATGTAACATTCTCGCCATACTGCATGTATGGTTCTATAGTGTGGCATGCTGCTGTTGAAGAGGTGCGTGCCAACTATTTACCTCCCCCCCCCCACTGGCGAGCAGCGAGCAGCAGGGCAGCAACGACCGGGCTGCTATTCCCCCCCCCACCGCTCTCGCGGTTGCTGCTGCCTGCGCACGTGACCATCTGCAGTGCCACGTGGCAGCCTGCTGTGGAGACTGAAGACCCCCCTGGCTACGCCACATTATTTTTTTTTACTATTTTTCTACTGCAGCAGCAGCAGTTTTGCAGCAGCTCAAGATTCCTCACTCCCCTAGGGGGCTGTGTGACTGTGGCAGTAGGGTGGCTGATCAAGATCTCATCCAACCCTAGATCATCATCATCATCATCTCTTATTGTTGTGGCATCAGGCCAGCAACACCTTGAAGGCCAAGATCCTGTGAATCTTGGTAGTGTTTTGCTCTTGGCCAACCAAGAGCTTGGTATTATCTCTCTCTACTAACCTACCCTCCCCCAACCCCTTTTATCTCCCCCCCCATCATCTAATCATCCTTTCCAACTATACCACTACCCCCCCTCCACCCACCTCCCTCTTCACTCATTTCCCACCACCTTTTCTCTCCTCCTCTCCCCACTCACCATCTTCTACTAATGTCATCTCCCCCATTTCCCACTTCACTCCTTCTCTCTCTCTCACCTCTCTCTCTTTTCTTCATCACTCTTTCATCCCCTTGCCCCCCCCGCGACTCCGAATTTTTCTGTTTTTCTTTTTTCCCTTTCTTTTTGATTTCAATCTTCTCTTTTCTCCAAAAATTCGAATTATTTTATTTCCCCCCCTCCCTTCTCATTTTCTAATTTATTTTATTTTATTTTTTTATTTATTCTGAAAATTCAAATTTCTTTGTGGCACCGTTAAATCTGACTAGGAGTTGATCTTTCTTGCTTTCGGCACACATTTTGACCCCGTGGGGTTAACGAAGTGCTACCGAAATTTTCTGTTTTTCCTTCACTTAGTCTTTCTCGTCACACTTCGACCCTATGGGGGCAACGAATTGCTGCCGAAATTTTTGAAAAATCAGATACTTCATTTCCCTCTACCTCCTCATCCACTTATTCACTTATTTATTTATTTATTTATTTATTATTTATTATAATTTTTGTTTATTTTTTGAACTTTTTAATTTGTGGCATTTTGAAACCTAGTGTGCTTATCTTAGTCTCTCCTTCCCCCTTGGCACATTCTTGACCCCATGGGGTTTAGGGAAATGTTGCCGAAAATTCTAAAAAAATAAATATTATTCCTCTCTTCATATTTTATTTCCTTATTTATTTAATTATTTTTATTATTTATTTATTTTCTTATTTATTTTTATTTTTTTCTCGAAATCTCGCTGTTTATTTATTTTTCTCCCGCCTTTCCCCCCCCTATGCTTGCTATTTTCTTTTCTTGATTATGTCACTGGTACCTTACCCTAACTACTCAAACTCCGGTTAGGGTTTTCTTAGGGGTTTCTAGGGTTTAAGGTTTTCCTACCCCCCCCTACTTCTCATTCGGCCACCCTCGATCTGAATCACCCCTCCCCCTTTGACGGCGTCCGCGCTCGATTTACTAGCGCCGCCTGTCGCTTTCTATCGCAGACCTCCCCTTACGCCCTCCGCTCACGCGGACCTCCTCCGACCCTCCCTAGCCCGGCCCATTACCTTCCCATGGCCAACGGCGTGTCACAAGTCGCCGAGGCGACAACGACCTCGGCATCGGGCTCCACACCCGTGCCGACGGACCAGGGCCACCAGCCCCAGGGGGACCTGCACACCCTCATCACCTCCCTCCTTGCACCCTTACAGGCGCAAATGACGACTCTTGCCGCTGGCCTGCGGCAACTCCAGGACAACCGTCCTTCCTCTCCTCACTCTCTCTCTTCTCCTGGCTCCCAGTCCGGGTCCCCCGTCCTACGACATGGTGGCCACGACGGAGCTTCCTCCTCTGCCGCCCCCGACTCAGCCATCCTGGTGACCGTCCACACTCCTAGCACGATGGCCGCCACGGGCCAGACCCTCCCTCAGTCTACGGGCGCACCCGACCAGATTCCGGTCACTACGGCCACGGGTCCACAACCCGTTACCATGGTCTCAACTTTTCCGGGTGCCCCACTTCTCCCTCCCCTTCGCACGACCGCAGCGCCACCTGGCTCTCCCCCCTGTGGGATGCCCCGCGCTGCTCGTGCGTCCACTACCCCCACTCTTCCTCCTGCCAGTCCTCGCTCGATCTACGTCCAACGTCTCGAGGACGAGCTTGCCCAGACATGGGCCGACCTCGCCCTCTAACGCCTTCAGCCACCCCCACCCTCACAGGTGGCCGCGCCTTCGGGCGCACCCCCTTCTTCCTCTACCCTTCCTTCCATGCAGGCTCGCTTCCCTCGCCCTGCACCCTATCCAGGCCCATCCTACCTTCTTCCTATTTCCGCGGTTGTTGCGACCTCTTCTACCGCAGCTCCCTCGCAGCCTGCCGTTGTTGCCCACGCCGCTCCCCCATGCGGCCCGGGCGCACAGTCAGCTACGCCCCTTTCTCCAGGACCTGCGCCGACTTACTCAGCCGTGGCACATGCCTTTGCTCCTCGATCCCCTCACTGCCAAAATGGTGGCGCACCACTCGTCCGCTTGACGAACATTGCCTTGTATGATGGTACAGGCATGCGCGTGTCTCGGTGGCTACAGTCTGCCACCCGCACCCTCCATCTCATAGGCCCCCCACCCGATACGTGGGTGGGTCACCTCTCCACTCGCCTGCGTGGCCAGGCGTTCCTCGAGGTTTGCTTCGGAGCCCGACATGACGTGACTGACACCTTCGAGCGTGTCGTCACAACACGTTGGTCCGACTCTGGTGGCGTTGTCGGCCTGGATCGCCACATCCAGATCTTTCAGGACGCCCACCTCATTTGCGACGTGGCTCCTCCCCGAGGCTGCCCTTATCAATCGTTTCTTGGCCACCCTTCCGCTCGAGTACCGCTCCGAGTTATGGTGGTACGAGTTCACATCGGCCCCGCAGACTTACGAGGCCGCTAGGGACCATCAACAGATGTGGGCCCGTCTTCAACCCACTTCCTCCTCCCAGCCTCAGCGTACCGGTTACGCCCTCTCCTCCTTTCACGACACTTCCCAGCGTCGTTCCCCTTTCCGCGGTCGTCCCCGTCGTTCCATGCAGCAGGGCCGCCACTTCTCGCGCCGCTTCAGCGCGCTCGAGTATAGTGAGCAGGACGCTGTTGCCCCGCTGTCGCCCGAGGGTGACCATAGCGACGACCTCGACCTCGGCGAGGCCGTCCACTACCACCTGGAGGACTCTACTCTCCCTATGGCCGAGCCCCTCCAGCTCATCCTCTCCGCCCTCCCGGGCACGCAGCCGCCCTGGTCACGCTGGCGCGTCGCCTCCCGAGGTCCCTCAGCAGGACCTCCCTCAGGGCTTTGTCCTTCCTCGCGGTGTCCTTTCCGCTGAGGAGCGTGCGGCTATTTTGGGCCGGCGTGGGTGCTTGCGTTGCCGCCAGGACGGTCATACTTCCTTACGGTGTCCTTACACTGCCGCCCTTGACCGCCACTACGCCGACCTTTTCCGCCAGCGTCGTGCTCAGTCCCCCCACGGCGCCTCGCATCCCCGCGGCGCCTCCTAGCCACTGTACAGTGTACACCTGCGCCCTCCTCAGTAGTCGGCTTCCCGACATCCCCGTCTCTGTTTGCCCCTCTCGCTACTGGAGTTGAGGTCTCGCAGGACCCGACAGAGTATACTCAGCCCTCTGTCGCAGTACCGTCTGCGCCTCCGCAGACCACCGTCTCCCCTCCTACCCCGCCACGACCACCGACGCATCGAGCCATTCGCTCAGCCCGTTGCAGCGAGCAGCTCGCTACTCGTGAGGGACGTTGTGTCCTCTCTTATGGATTTGAGCATGCTCGAGGCTCGTCAGGAGCGACTCACCCTCCTTGTCGCTGCACTGTGTCGCCTTCTCACCATCCTCTCTAACCCTGATCGCAACCTCCCGATCATCCCCATACGACTGTGGACCTCCACAAGGGTGTACTCAACGTTGTGGGATTCCGGTTCTCAGGGCGACTTCATTCACCCACGTATGGTGAAAGAAGCCCGCTTACCCACGACAGGGTCTCCGACTCTCATCTCTGTCACCCTAGGGGATGACAAGACCCAACGCTTCTTCGATCAGACGGTCACCGACCTCCCTTTCTTCCTCACTCTCGAGCTGACTGATCGTCCCCCGACGTCTCGTCGCCACCGCTCCTCTGCACATTTCGATGTGATGGAGACGGGGTACGACTACATTCTCGGCACTCCGTGGTCTCGTCGGTTCTCCAGCACCGAGGCCGATTGGGCGACCAACACTCTCGTTCTCAAAACAAAGTGTGGACAGACGTATTGCATACCTTTCATAGGCACCACTGCGACACCACGCTCCGATCCCCCTCCCCCGGAGCCTTCCGTGCCCACATCATCTCCTTCTATCACTGTCACCTCGCCTCAGCAGTTCGCCCACTTCATCCGACAGGACGATATCACCTATGGTGAACATGACGGATCTCTTACACTATGATCCACCCTGTCCCGACGCCGAGCTCATCCCTCTGGAGCCTGATCCTCCTTCTATCTCCATGACTCCCATCTCTGCTTCCCTCCCCCCGTCGTCCGCCGATTCCACCCCCACGTCGCACGTGACGCTGACGCTGAGGAACTCACGCTATACGGCCGACCTGGAGCCCGCAGTTCGTGACCTCATTCGAGAGTACCACGACGTTTTTCCATCGTCGTTCTCGTACGCCGACATCCCACCGATGCGCGATGTCGAGCACTCCATCCAACTTTTGTCTGACTATCGTGTTCACCGCAAGGCACCCTACAGACTCTCAATCCCCGAGGCCACCGAATTCAAGCGTCAGCTTAAGGAGCTCCTGAGACTGGGTTTCATTAAACCCAACAACTCCCCGTGGGGTGCACCCGTCCTCTTTGCTCGCGAAGCGGATGAAACTCTCCGTCTAAGTATCGACTATCGCGGTTTAAACCGCTAAACGGTTAAGAACAACTACCCCGTGCCTTGTTCCGATGAGCTGTTCGACCGCCTAGCAGGCACCGCTAATAAAATTGTTTAGATCCTGAACTAAAGTGAAAACAAAAAGTAAAAAGTAAAAAAAAATGTGGGCGAGCACGTTTTGAGACCGCCATCTTTGGCGATTTTTAATTCTTATTTGGCTGAGCCAAATGACTTGAAACTCTATGGGCATGTACCTCATGTCATAGAGAACTCACAAAAAAAACTTCAGAAAAAAAAAGTTATTTTTAGGCCCCGAAATAATTTTTGGCGGGGGTCAAACGCCGTCAAGTTCGGACCCCGTACGGGATCCCGAACGCCCATACGTACGGAGGCCTGCCCGGGGACCTCCGTACGTACGGGCTGGTGACCCTGTATATACTGGGCAAGCTTGGCGCCCGCCACCTAAAGATATGTCGTTGGTCGGTAAGGCACACAAGTGGCATTTAGGAGGTCTTGGGTTCAATCCCCATTGGTCTCATGTACCATCCTGGGCAAGCTGGGCACCTGCCACCTAGAGATATGTCGTTGGTCTCCCCGAGTGGCATCGAGCAGAGACTGCTGATGTTTATAGCTGAGGGGGTGGGGACCGGAGGGGAGGCACAGTGACTGACCCATTGAAGAAGCTCGGTCCTGATGCTAACGACTGACTCTTGGCTGGTATCACTCACCTGCTGTACCAGTTATTGCACCTGCTGGTGGGTGCAACTCCTGCATGTTCCCTCGTTAGAGGCCTGAGCATGGATGTGGCTGCTATGGGGTTCCCCGTAATACTATAATGACAATAAAGAAAAGAACAGAAAAAACGAAAGAAAAAAAAACAAAAATCGATCTACTTTTTAACGTAAAAAAACATAAAAAATCCAACTCTTTTAATCCTCACCCATGTGACTACTTATATATATATTTTTATATAATTTTTAAATCGCAAACTAGGAACCAGGCCCGACATCCGTTATATTTTGAAATGTCAGGAAACGGGTTTGGCGTCCCTCTCAAAAGAAAGGTGGTCTTCTCTGAGGGCGAGACAAAATCGGCCCATCCCACAGAGCGGACCAACAAAAACAAAAACGTAGTAAACAAACCCTAATTACCCGTCTTCCAATGTCCGCCTCCGTCGTCTAAGCCTGCAAGAAAAGAATAAAATCCAACAACGAACCAAAACGGGAAAGTTAAACAAAACCCAATCCAACTATCCGTACTGAAAGAGCAATCACGAAAAACGAACAAACGAAAATCACAAACTAAACAGTAAAAGCTACCAAAAGTTTCTCGTCTAAAACAACGAGCCAAATATACCAAGCAACTGCACCAAGAAGAAGACACCTCCGCCTTGCCAACATGGACGAATATGAAGTCGACATCATTGAAGCATTCGCATAATCAACAAAGCCTCAGTGTCGATCGAGATGAGTAAAAGCCGAGGGGTTTCATCGCCCTCGTGGAGCTTGTCCCTGCGTGTCCGTGCGCCCTAAACCCCACAGCGCTTCCGCGTGTCCACCCGCAGAAGAATTTGGCAAGTGCAGCTAACACATGTTAGCTCCACCAGGCGAGTCTCTGCTACGCGAGGGCGAACTCTCAGGGCCTTGACTTCGTCCATTTTGGATGTAGGCCCACACGAGGACCGAAAGTCCCAAATATGTCCCTAAATGCCTCAAAATTTTGAGACTTTTGGTCCTCAGGAGCGCCTGAATCAAGATGTGTTTCAACCAGAGATGCAGAAAATCAAATCAATCGCTATATGCTGCACCTCTCCACAAACACTTCCACATTCAGGAATGAAATCCAATCCCTTTGGTAGTGGGAGGCTGGACGCTTAGGGCCTCGCCACACCACTCTTGAAACCGCGTTTTCAAGAGTTGGACGCGTCGCCACACAGCCACTTGAGAGTTGTAGCCCGCTCTTTCGAGAGTTGTCAGAACCTCGTTTCAAGAGTAACACTCGAAACTCCGAAACGCCCAGCCTGTAGCACCGCTCTTTTCAAGCATCCTCCCGAGGGCACTCGAAGGGCCCTTGATTTTCGAGAGGTGTCAGACCGTTATCCTGACGACATTTGGAAAAAACAAAGCTGTACGACTGTCGCTTTTCATCGTTTGTCCAACACCATCGCCCTTTCGAGAGTGTTGTGTGGCGAGGGGCCCGAAACTCTTGAAAACCCAACTCTTGAGAATGTTTGACAGCTCTTGAAAAATTTCCCCGTTTCAAGAGTGGTGTGGCGAGGCCCTTACACCCTTCCTCTTCCGACTCATCTTTGTGGATGACGAATCATAAACTTGGGGCCTCGCCACACCACTCTCGAAATGTGAGACAGACAAAAATGTGGCAGGTGCATCTGGACACCTTCTAGCGGGAAGTTCATTCTCGTTTTGCACATTTGGAGAGTGGTGTGGCCATGCCTTTGGGCCTCGCTGCACTACTCTTGAATCGTGAAAAATCAAGAGCTCATCACCGCTGCACTAAGGGCCTCGCCGTACGGCACAACTAACGAAACGAAACGATCACCAGAGTCGCGAGGCCTCGCGAAGCCCTGATCCACCGTTTCTCTTCGTTTTTTGCCTCACCGCCCCACAGCACACACGAAAACTCTCGCGGCAACGCCCTGGCGAGAGTAGTGCGGGATTCGCTTCGCTACGGTCCAAATTTGTGGACGCTACGGTCCAAGTTTTTGGATGGACCTCGGTGGGAGCGATGGAGCACACTCGTGAGATTTCGCAGCTCCTCCACCCTACCAGCGGAGGACCTACGAGTTCGGGAGTGCTGCAGGCAGGGAGGAGTCGGCACGCTCGTGAGGGCTCGCGAACTTGGAGACTGACAGCATTCACGAGTTTTTCCTGACAGAGGTCATGTGGGTGCTATGCGGCGACTGCTTCACGAAACGAAGTCGTTTTTTTTTCCGTTTCGTGCACCGTGCGGCGAGGCCCTAACTCTTGATGCCGCGTCCTATATTTCTATTCAAGAGCTGTCAGATTCACTCTCGAAAACGTCGAGAGTGAGTCATCACTGCACTAACTGTGGAAAACTGCTCTTGGTCCGGCGCTTCAAGAGGTGTCAGAAATGGCCCATCGGACGAGCTCTTGAAGTTTCCACAGTCCCCGCCTGCAGGAGCTGGTTTTTCAAACGAGGCCGACGGGTCCCTTCATGCGGTTTGCAAATTCGAGAGTTGGCCTCCGGTCTCAGTGGACAAATCGTCGCTGCCCTGTCGTGTAGTCTGTCCTACAGTCGAGAATGCTCACGAGAGTCGAGAGTCTGGAGTAAGTGCAGCGATGACAGCACTTGATGCCAATCCAGGAGTCTGACAGCGCTAGACGAACTCTTGAAATTTTTCATGTGTCTAGCGAGGCCCTTTGTACTGCAATTGCAATCCTAATTGACTGGATTCTGAATCTTCATGGTAGTTTTTTTGTTTGTTTGTTTTTCTCTTCTTTCTTTTTTTTCTTTTTTAAATAGTGAACATCTGGGGCAACACTAGCTGTGGTGATAAGAGCACCGATGGAGGGCAGCAAGTGGTGGAAGGGGATTTAGGTTGGAGTGCCGATTCTGTTTTTTGGAGCTCTATGCTCCCCCTCCCCGTGTTAGGGGAGAGCCAGTGACCTACAGGCAACAGTAGTGGCCTGAGCTTTCACTCATTTTGGGGTTGATCCCCGTGGGGCCTTTCCCGTAAGCGAAACTGGGTAATGCTCCCAGAGTAGACTGTGAGGACCCCGGCCTTGGTTGAGTTCAATTGGAAATATAACCCTTGGGCAAAAAAAAAAAAAGAAAAAAAAAAAAGGAGCACCGACCATCCAGCGGCCTAGCTCAGTTGGTAAGGCTCGCAAGTGGCGTTGAGGAGGTCGTGGGTTCAATTCCCATTCGCCTCGTGTACCTTCCTGGGCATGCTTGGCGCCCGCCACCTAGAGATAGACCACTGGATCCCCCATTCGGCATTGAGCAGAGTCTGCTGATGTTCGTAGGGGAGGGGACCTGAGGGGAAGCACAGGGATTGGCATGGTCCCTGACGCTACCAGCTGTCCCCTGGCCGGTATCGCCCACCTGCAGGTCGGGAGCAGCCCCGACATGTTCTCTCGTGAGCACGGTTCTGGCTGCTCCGGGGCCCCCGTTTGACTATAATTAAGAGTAGAGGTCCTTCGGGGCATCCGTTAAAATTGGAACGATACACAGGATGACACGCATAAATCGAGAATTTTTTCTGGGCCACGGAGGGGTCGTACGGGTAAGCTTGCTTACTCGACCCCTCCAGTGTTGCCTC
>BFEA01001034.1:139607-165909 GCA_003427395.1 Chara braunii
GGCGGTCGAAGAAGAGGCGAAGGAAGGGGGGATTGGCGAGGAGCGCGCACTTGCAGGGGCTGCAAGCGGCGAGGAGCGTCATCAAGCGACGACTTGAGTGAAGTGTTTTATCCCCCTTAGCCTCGCCCTTTTGCAAATTGCTTTGTTTTTGGAATTTGTCAGTAGTTTCCTTAGATGCATACATGCTGCTGGTCATTAATTCTGTTGATGTCATTTTGAGTCCGCTCTCGACTCTATTGAATCCCTTGAGTCCGTCGAGTCCGCATTTTGAGTCTCTTGAGTCTCTTGAGTCTCTTGAGGCTGTTCTTAAGTCTCTTGAGTTTATATTGGTTAGGGTAGAGACCCGATAGTTGGATAGTGACCTCATAAAGTAGGGAGCACGAGCATGAGTGCCTGACGCCCGTAAAACAACCCAACTAGCCTAATGACCGATATTGATCGGCGTGCGACCAAACCGTGCGACATTGTGAGGGGTCTTTAAGTTTGAGGGAGACCCAACTCGACCTGATGAGCCACACCGTCCTGTTTGAGGACGATTGCTGGCAGTACCTAAATAGCTGGTTGGCTCACTAGTCCTGTTTGGAATCCCTAGCGACAGTCGGGGAAGGGAAGTAGAAAACAGTCAATCCTGAGTAGAAGGAATAAGCGTTGAGGGTAGGTCTAAGTGGTGAGGAGACAGAGTAGAGTACTTACCCGTTGTGCTACCAATTGCCATAGACGACCATCCCATGTTTGCATTCCTCACGCTCAATGTGATCTCGGAGCCCCTACCCTGAACGTTGTTCCCACTCATTTTTTTTCCAGATGTGCAAGATGCACGCCATGACCTTCCAATCTGGGAAGCCGGTCTTGCAAATTGGGGACTCAGACTATGAGGAGGAGCAGAAAAGGGTGGAGGAGGAGAAAAAGAAGAAGGCGGATATAGAGAAGAAAAATAAAGAAATGGAGGAGCAGAAAAGGAAATTGAAGGAGGAAATGAAAAAGATGGAGTCCGAGGAGGAGGAGAAGAAAGGTGGAAAGAAAGACGGAGAGGCAGTTAAAGGAGAGAAGAAGGGCCAAAAGAAGTTGGAGTCCAGCACCCCGCCTCTGATTACTCCGGCCAGTTTTCATGAGGACCTTCTTAGGTTCAAGGAGGCCATTGGGGTGCCCCGAGGGGGGCAACTGCTGGAGAATTTGGAGGAAGAATGCCGAGTGGTGCAGACCGCCATAGCTGGTGCAGAATGGGAGGAGAAGGAGATACAGGAGCAGGAGCAGCAGTTTGAGGAGGCAGGTAGGCGATGGAGAAGAAGAAAAAGGGGTTAGAACAGAAGAAGAAGATGATCCAGGAAGGAGCATCACTGATAAACAAATTGAAAGAGAGAATGACGCAATAAACTAACCCCAATGTCACCCTTGTCTCCCAACTGGCCCTCCATGCTGTGAATGAGACGACCGCCCCGGGAGTGTCTGTGGAAAACCTGGCCAAGCGTCAGGACGAAGTGACAGACAAGTGGGGTGGCATGCTGGGGCATACCTATACGATGGTGCACGACACCTGTCAGGGGCATGTCGTGGGGATAGTGGAAAACATGTGGAAGGAGATGGAAGGGAGACTGAAGCGGGACAACCTGGTGGAGGAGATGACAGAGATACAGATGGAGATGGAGACCGTAAAGGGAAAGGAAAGGAAGGAGGAGGTGAAGGGGAACGGAGGTACAAAATCAAAGGTTCCCTTCACGTACAATTGGAAAAAAGAAGAGAATATCAGGCAGAGGGAGGCGGCAATAAGGACATAGCTCTAGGCGCAGAAGATCCCGTACGAGGGACAGGTGTTGATGGGGTCGAGGGGAATGCATTGAAATATGCCATGTTGCTTGCTCATGCAATCGGCTGCGAAAGGAATAACTAACATACACAACTTTCTGCAGGAACTCTTCGATCGATTCGTAGATAATAATTGTGCTAGGAGGACCGAGTACCTCATCCTCGATATAGAACAACGAGGATGGCAACATTGAAGGCCATGATGGACGAACTGCTCCAGGTCAAGGACCATGGAGGTCCCTCCCAGATACTGAATCATTTTGCCCTTGCTCTGCTTGAACCACGTAAGTCCCAATTGTACGCCAAGTCCCATGAGCCCGGAATGACCTACGAGGTCTTGAACAAGGCAGCCAGTCCAGCCAGACCGCGTGCAACCAGTCAGCACAAAAGGAAGAGGCCAGCCTCATTCCACACATTCTGGCTGGCCGGACGTGGAAGCACTGCTGGTGCACTTGCTTGACTGCAGGAGAGCCGGACCGGAAGTGGAAGATCACACCATTGGAGCGCTATGCTGCAAGGAGAGGCAGCAAGGCAGCGAGCAGCAGCCCTAGTCGAGCTGCTTGCTCGCTTAGCCGGTGGAGGATAGTGGTAGTCCTTGGGCGAGGGGCCTATGCAGGGAGGACGGGGGGAGACTGGTGTGTAAGGGGCACTCACCTGGTGAAGAAAGAAGCAGGTTGTTCACTCGGAGTCTTCATGCGCCATTGAGCTGATCTTCATTGCTGACTGCTTGTAACTAGGATTCCAGGTCCATAGGAGATGTCTGGTAGCAGTCAGGGCGCCGATATTGGTGAATGCAGGCGATATGGGGGCTTGAAGTATCAGGTGACTTCAATGCTGTGCTTGCAGTTATTTGATGGGCTCTCGGTCTGCAATCTGCTTTCAGTTCAGGCTCAAAGTCACCTTGATTTCCGCGGAATGCTGCAATCTGGTTTATTGTCATTCACATTACTCATATCGTTGCAACTTGGTATTGGAGCTGGTTTGTAGGCTTTCTCCATTTGGCTCCAGTGCTGTTGGTTACTTCTGTTGGGCCGGGTCTTTTTTTTATGGGAAACCTCATTTGGGCATGCTGCTGAGGCCAGGAGGGCCTTGCATTCCCACGTGATTGAGTTCAAAGCCCTTGCAGAACCCTTAATCCTTTTGCTGTTGCTTCCCTTGAAGAGCTCTGTCATAGCGTAGGACCACTTGAGGTGCAGACTTTATTAATTTTTCCCTTGTGAACGACTTTTTTTTTCTTTCAAGGATCTAGATGAACCTTGAAAGCCACTCTGAACTGCATCTGTAGCTTGGGTGGTCCCACTCTGCACAGAGGCTTTTGTATAGGAATATTCCTGTGCTCCACAATTCCATCAGTGTGGACTTGACCTCCGCTCAAGGTTGGGGGAAGCATCCATCTGCACGAAGGAAACGGATCACTGCGTGTATAGGGTAAGAGTTTGGATGTGTGAAAGACAGTGTAAGTGCAGAGACGAGGCGGAAAAATCAATCACACAGAAAAATCAATAAGGAAAATCAACCACATAGGAGGGGCAATACGGATCCTTCCCTATAATGTCTAAAACAGGCCACGGACCGAAATACTGCGGCAATAAGGATCCTTCCCTATAATGTCTAAAACAGGCCAGGGACCGAAATACTGCGGAATTAGCTTTCGTGATATGTTCTGCTCTGGCATGAACTCTGATGGCCTCACCCAAGCCCAATCACCTACTTGGTCGATGCTTGTCCTTGCCCCTGTGAGTCCGTAGCTGTTCTTTTTTTTTTTTTTTTTTTTTTTTTTTTTTAAATAGTCTGTTTTCTCCTTATATGGGGAACAACTGTAGTTTTGCTATCCTATTTTCTTCTCTCAGTTTTTTCGTATCTTCCTCACTCTAACTACCTCCCCTGTATGCTGACAAACCCGTCACAACACCCTAAGGCAACCAAGCACAGACAACGGGCCAAGAGACAATCAGCCAGAGAAAACAAGTAGTGTTACATGCTGCGCCTGCAACAGGCTGCACGGGCCCCCTTTCAGGCCAAAAGCCTGAAAACAAGGGCCTACAGGCCCCGTTTCGTTTCAGCCTGAAAGCCTGAAAACAAGGGCCTACAGGCCCTGTGTCGTTTCAGGCTAAATCAGGGCCTTTCCGGCCCTGAGTGTTTTCAGCCTGAAACTGAGGGCCATTTTCAGGCCCTCATCAGTTCGACCCGCCCCGAAACTCAGGCAACAAACCAGGGTTTTAGCACAGGCCATTTCGGGCCTGTTTTCAAGACAACCCCTGGTTGAGCTTCAACGCCAGNAGACAACCCCTGGTTGAGCTTCAACGCCAGGGTCTGGCACGTTTCGGCATTGGCAAGAGCAGCCTCCTGGACGGGCCAGCACTATATAGGACTGGCCTGCCCTGCAGGCAGGAGGTAGTTCCTAGGTACTTCCCAGGCACTTCACGTGCAGTTCAGGAGGCAGGAGGTAGTCTTCAGGATTCGGCAGCAGCACTCTGGAGGAGCGCTGCAGGAGTAGTAGTAGTGCTAGCAGTAGTCTTCAGCGCTGGGCGCTAGTAGCGTTAGCAGTAGTCTTCAGCGCTGGGCGCTCTTAGGAGCTAGAGTAGTACTAGAGAGAGAGATTGGGCGGAGGCCAGGGATACTTACCTGCAGCGAGGTACCTGCAGCACAGCGCCAACTTCACACGTTAGTACCTGGCATATGAGAGAGAGAGAGTTCTTCTTCTTCCTCTTCTCAGTCCACCATCTCCATCTCACCCTCTCGCTACCTGACTTCACTGCATCAGCAGACTATGAGAGAGAGGGCTTGGTGACATTTGGATCCAGACTCGACATTTGGGCTTCAGACATTTTGACGAGGGATTATTTGGGACTTGTAACAAAGACTTGGTGTTGACGACATTCCCATCTCTCCCCCTCTTCTTCGTCTGTTCCCCTCCTCTTCGTCTGTGCATGATCTGGCCCTGGCGCCTTCTTCTTGTGTATCACGCCAGGCCCCTTCACACTTGTGATGAGAATGATGTATGTTGGGCCTGCGTTGCAACGTTGATTGGGCTAGTCATTGGTATCCTAGCATTCTGCTGCGCTGTCTTGCACTACGTGATAGAGGTCAGTCCCGGTCAGGTCAGGACTTGTATCTAAGTCTTCCGCTGCGCCACGAGGCGCCATTTTGTATGTATCAGAATGCACATTGCTTGTTGAGATTCGACTTGCACTGCATTGTTCATTCAGTCCTTTTTATCACATTGCAGATCCTCGGTTTATTATGTACATCGCCCAACTTGGCATGTAACAAGTAGCCTGGGAAGTAGCTAACAAACCTGCTCTATACCAAGTAGATGGAGATTGGGGTAAGTAACAGAGCTTAAATTCAGCACCCAGAGCTAAGCTAACCTACGGTTATGGGTCTATACCTACCTCTCTCTGCTCAGTGGGGGGAGCAGTACCCAAGCTCCTAACACCTGGCTTCTGTAGCTGTTCTACAGTCTGTTCCATAATCTTTTCATATTTCAGCTTATATTTTGTCTGTTCTCTTAATGATGCTCACCCGTATGCATTTACTAGTAGTATAGAAGAGAAGAGAGGGGGGAAATAAGATGTGGAGTTCTCACAGGCTTCTAAATACTTACCACTGGAGCAGACTACTCTAGAATGGCATATGAGGCCAGTCAATGTTTGGGTTGCATAAGATTGTGAGTTAAACCACAAGTATGCAATGACTTGCTGTTTTCTGGTCGCCTGTAGCCTCTCTCTGTCGAGGCTGTACTATAAGTAGGACAGATTCGTAATTTTGTTTGGCTGAGGGCTAACCGAGTGACCAGCCTGTAAGGAAAATTCGTGAGGGACATATCTGTAAATACGGGAAAATACAGGCCCGTACTAACTGAATTTCCTACAGCTAACCTAACTGCGAATAGCAGGCCCGGGCTACCCCTAGGACAGACAGGCCCTACAGGCCTATGCTGATGGACGGTCCTATAGCCTATAGCCGGGTAAGGTAGAGGCCGAGAAGCCGGAACTGAATCGGTACCGGTCAGTCAGTCAGTCCGGTCTAGGTCGAGTCTACGCTAGTTTAGTCTATAGATAGGATGGGCACATCGGTTCAGGGCTTTTGGCAGTTGGTACTGAGTACATTGCTGCTGCGCTACGCGTGAACCGAAGGTGGTGACGGCTCAACGTGGAAGGAGACAGGCATAGCCAGACCTTCGGAGCGCCGACCATAGCTGGGACCTGCGCTGTACTCTGCTAGCACGTAGGGGCTGTCAGAGGTCTGGGTTATCGAGGTCTGCTGGAGGCGAGGGAAGTTGGTGCCCTGCTGGACCCTCCTCCGAAGTGGGGTTCTAGGGTTGTGGTGCTGCGGCCATCACTGCAGCTTCTTCCTCAGAGGTCATCTGGTCAGGATTGGGTGGCGCTACTGCAGACTTCCATCTGGGAAGTCTTCCGACACTTCGTCATCATCAGATACTGTGGCGCTGGTCTTCTTCTTCATCCTCTGAGTAGCGCTTGGCCTCAGGGTGGCGCTACCCTTTGGAGGCTGTATCTGGGTGGCGCTTGATGTTTCAGGGGCTCAAGGGTGTTACGGGTGCTAATCAGGGTTGGGGAGTGAAGCGCTGCTCATTTATGAGCAGTGCATTGTAGGTCTGAAGTTATTCTGACAATTTGAGACTCTGAGTTTAATAAACAGTGTGATACTAGGTTTGGACTATCATCGTTTCATAGTTTCCTGGATGTAATCTACTCGACTTTTCTTTATGAATGGTTGCGAGGATTGAGTGGAGTGAATTGCACTTTCAGTGTACCCTGTCATATCGCATGGTCAAGTCTTCCGCTGTGTTTATCTCTCCCTGTGCGGTGTGATACTCCTATCCTCTCCCCTTCTGTGTATGGGCATACCTGGAAGTCTATGTGTTGGTCTCAGACAACAAACAACCAGAATCATAACAGTTGGTATCGGAGCGATTGGATCCAGACTCTGGAACGATTGATGTGTTGGAGCAACCATCATCATTTGGCGAGATACTGAAGTTGAGTCTCATGGCGGTTCATCATCTTCAGGGTTGTTGTCAGTAAGGGTGGTGGTAGTGAGCATGTGGCGAGAAGAAGTGGACATAGGGTGACTCACTCTTGACTAGGGTTGTGCAGGAGTGGTTGGGGATTGGTGCTCAGAGGCCTGAGAAGCTTTGAGAGACTATTTTTAGCCTGGCGATTCATGTGGAGGCTGGCGATTGGCAAGGAAGTGATCCCAAGAGGTTGCGATTGTGGAATTGGGTCAGGATCCCCAATTTCCAAGCAGCGCAGTACAGGGTGATGTGGCGCTGCACTGAGTTTGTCAGTTATTGGCACCTGGGAGATCAAATTCATTGAATCTGTCAGTTGGGGGTGAAGCGCCTCAGGATAATCTACTGGATCACCAAGTTTCAGGCAATTTGGTACGTGGGAACACTGGGTGTCACCAGGAGATGAAACTGGTGAGATGGGGTTGACCAGTCAGCCATAGCCAGAGTTTCATGCATCTTCTTCAGAGTTGACCCCAAAGTAAGTGTGTTCCTTACTCTACTCTGTGTGGCGATTCTGGGTCTATTGTTAGATTAGCGAAATATGGTCTGTCAGTAAGTAGACAGTTGAATATCGAAATTCAGACTGTGGGACAGCCATATCCAACTTCTCCTACCTATCTTCTTTG
Organism: Chara braunii; assembly: GCA_003427395.1. Taxonomy (NCBI): domain Eukaryota; kingdom Viridiplantae; phylum Streptophyta; class Charophyceae; order Charales; family Characeae; genus Chara; species Chara braunii. The sequence goes on from BFEA01001034.1 coordinate 147,072, forward strand.
ACTTCTACTAACCCTGTTCGACCTCCTTCCTGATTCAGATTTCATCTGTGACTGCTTTACAGTATTGCAATTTATTTCTGTGTAGTGAATTGGTGAATTCAGGGTCCTGTTGTCAGTGATAATGCAAATTTGAATTTTGCGCTGACATAGTTGAAGCTTGGCTAGACTACGGTCAGTCATAACTTCAATTTCGTCCGTCAGAATTCGATTATGTCAGTCCCTGGTAAATCGCAATTCGGTACTTAGTCTGTCTCGGAAATCGCACATCCAGATTTGATGTTTTGAGTCAGTTACAGTGAAAACGGCAATCCGCCATACCCAGGGTATGGCATACAGGGTCATACAGTGGTGAAGTCTGCAGGGTAGGTCTAAAAATAGGATTACTTGTAAATCGTTGCATCTTGGTTATCAATGGACACCTGCCCATCCCTAATTAGTCACTTTGTCTAACTACTAATCAACACTAATCGGTCCAAGGCTGCATCCTGTCAGTTATTGATGCAGGATTTGCAATTATTGCGTGCAATTGTTGGTTCAGGGCAGTGATGGGAAATTCGTGACATGGATTTTTGCTGTGTACTCTAAACTGACCCTGACCCTCAAGCGGTCTGCTGGGACTAGGCACTCACTTGCTCAAACTAACCAACTTCCCCTCTTCAGGCAGGTGATAGCAATCGAGTGAGTACTGGAGAAAATTCAATTCCTATTGTCTCCTGTTTGTCTTCGATTGATTGTTTTATTTTTATTTATTTGCATTGTGGGAAAGTAAAATGGCAGATGCTGAGAAGGGAGAGGCTTCTAATGTGAAGCCTCAGATTCCACTTGACCCTTTAGAGGCTGAACTGCGGGCCCAGGAGGAGAAACTCCGCCAGCAGGCCCAAGCAGTTGAGTCCCTAAAGGCTGAGTTGAAGAAGAAAGAAGAAGCAACTCAGAAGGAGGCCAGGCGAAAGCTGCTGATTACAGATGTAGAGAAGATCAGGGTGAGTGGTACTTCCAGCCAGTACAATAAGGACATGGCTGAGTTCATTCTCTTGCAGGATGATATTCACCGTTCTTATTCACAAGCGGTTAACGGGTAGCTGAAAATTCAGGACTGAAAATTTTGAAGTGAGAGTTTTGGATAGTCTGAAAATCCTGAATGGTCTTGAAGTGGTGAAAGGTTCGAAGACCCTGAAAACCACCTGTTTAGGCAGGCTGCATCCTGAAGTGGTGAAGTGAGAGTTTTGGGCAGTCTGAAAATCCTGAAAACCACCTGTTTAGGCAGGCTGCATCCTGAAGTGGTGAAGGGTGTCCTGAAGTGGTGATGAAAAATACGACTGTTGTTAACCTTCTCTCTTCTTATTTTACTAACTGGGATGGCCAGATTACCAGTCTGGAGAGCAGTCATTCAACTTTTTCCAAAAAGCTGGATGACATCTCTGCCGAACTGGACCAGATCTTTACTCATTTGAAGATCCCTACCACCCTGACCTTGCCTCCATCCCCTGGGCCTTCTCAAGCAGACCCTCAGCAACTCCCACAATCCAGACCCACATCCCCATCTTCTACACCCAAGTCAACAGCCGCTTCACAACCCTCAGTTTCATTCGATCAGCAGCGGCCCAAGCTGACCCCTCCATCCATGTTCTCTGGCGAGGACCCCAAGGTGGATGTTGCAGATTGGGTCACTGCACAAAGAACCTACCTGAGTGGGTTCAAATGTGATGAGGATGTGAAAGTGTCAGCCATCCTTGCTCGTCTGGAAAGGACTGCACTGAAATGGTGCACCTCTACCTCCAGCAAGCAAGGTATGGAGATGTCTGATTGGGTGCAGAGGTTGGGGGTGGCTGGATTTCTTCAGGCACTGTAAGACTGGTTTGCAGACAAGGAGCAGGCCAAAAAAGGAGTGGATAAAATTTTGCGCCTGGGCCAGAAAAAGTTTGATGGCTCCTTGTCCAAACTGTACTCCACCTTTGAGAGTCTGACATCGACTCCTGGGTTGGAGATTACTGAGCAGGATCTGCTCATCCATTTCCTCAGGGCAGCGCCTGAGCAATTCCAGCTTGCCTTATTCTCTCAGGGCCACAAGGACTGGCGGTGCGTTGGCTGAGCAGCCCTGACTCCATGTCCAAGAAGCAACTTCTGAAGGAAGGAAGGGACCCTCCTCAAAGGCGCGAAGAACGAGGAAGGGTGCTCTGTTTGCTGCTGCAGCTTCTAGTTCAGATAGTGTTGCAGCATCCCAAGGTGGGACCCCTCCATCTGGGACTGCTTCCTCATCTGCTGCAGATCCTGCTGTTCTTGCTCTGACTAATGCTTTGATGGGCATGGCAAGGGGTAAGACCCCAACCTAGAAAGCACCAACCGACAGTAAGGGGAAAGGTAAGGGACGTGCCTCTTCCCCTAGTGCCCAGAGAGTACCTCTACCACGAGACGTTCGTTGGCCAGTTGACCCCTTGATCCTTCCACCTTCCCCTGGCATGCACTTAGGATCCAGGAGGGGGTCTGGAGGAAGAGAAAGGACAAGGGTGTCTGCCTGAGGTGCGAGGGGGACCACTTCTTCAAAGATTGCCCCAGCATGCCTCGCAGGTCCACAGGCAGCTCTAGTTCGAAAAACTAGAGCAGAGAGAGGTGGAAACATCAACTCCTTCCACCAGTGCTGATTCACTTTCTGACGAAGGTGAATCTTCACATTCTCTCGCTGGTTTTTCTTCCGGAGTTGCATCTTCAGGGTCCTTCACCTCTGAGGACTCTGAGTTGGATGAAACGTGGGAGGATGATGATGCTCAGTGCCTTGCTGATCTTTTCCTGTCCTTGCAGGAGAAAAAAAAACACAGGTCAGAACTCATCATGCTTCGACCCTCTATCGTGGGAGCTAAGATCAAAGGGCTCCTAGACTGTGGGGCCATTCGCAACTTCATATCTCCCAAGGCAGTCAGTAAGTTGCACTTGGATCAGAGATTAGTGAAATTGCGACAACCTATAGAGGTTCACATTGGGGACTCTTCCACAGTCAGGATCACGGCTGTTGTCAAGGGCCTACCAGTGTCCTTTGACAAGTAGGGAGAAATCAGACACCACCTGAATTTCTACGTGTTCCCTAACGTTCCCTTTGACATTGTCTTCTCTATGCAGTGGCTTGGTGACACCAATCCTAGGATCGACTGGTGGATCCTTAATGTTGAGCTTACTGACGGGCATGGGGTTTATCGCCCTTGTATGCTTGCTGATGAGTACCATCCGGCCAGTAGCTGTTACTGCATGAGTGCTCACAGATTTCTGCGTTTCTCTCGCCAGGTTGACCACACTCGTCTGTTTGTGGCTTATGTCAAACAGACTGATGTGGAACATGCTCCCTGTCCCTCTCAAATTCATCAGATTGTGGATCACTTCTCAGATCTTATGGAGGAGCCTACTGGACTTGTCCATAGCCAGACCAAACGTAAGATTGAGATCCTGCCTGGTTCGGTCCCTCCCAAGGGCCGAGTCTACAGGATGTCCCCTGTTGAACTTGAAGAGATCAGGAAACAGTTAGAGACCTTGACCAGCAAGGGCTGCATCAGGCCCATCACATCTGAGTTTGGGGCACCAGTCCTCTTTGTTCCAAAAGGGAATGGCGAGTTCAGGATGTGCGTGGACTACAGAGGTCTCAACGAGATCACGAGGAAGTCCACAAAGCCTCTTCCTCGCATTGATGATCTGTTGGATATGGTGCAGGGGTGTACCATCCTTACCAAGATCAATCTCAAATCTGGTTATCACCATATTGAGATGGCGGAAGGCGATGTCCATAAGACAGCCTTCAAGACCCGGTATGGTACTTATGAGTACTTGGTCATGCCATTCGGTCTTTGCAATGCCCCAGGCACATTCCAGACAGAGATGCATTGCATACTCAGGCCTTACTTGGACAAGTTCATAGTTATCTACCTGGATAATATCTTGGTATTCAGTCGTTCTGTCTAGGAGCATGCGCAACATCTGGCTCTGGTCCTCCAGACCTTACGTGATAACCAGTATAAAATCAACAGAGAGAAATCCTCTTTCGAGGTTCCCTCTGTGATCTATCTGGGACACGTGATTTCTGGAGAGGGGCTACCTCCTGAGGCAACGAAAGTTGCTGCAGTTCAGGACTGGCCGCGGGCCTGCCAACATTCGTGATGTCCAATCTTTCTTGGGTAAGGCTGCAAACAGGGCCCCATAGGCCTACCGAGGACCCTGATCCTCGCACACCCCTTACTCCTGCCTAAGTTAGCCTGCATGGCTTACTTTCTGTCTATTGTGGGTAAACTGACTTCTGTTGGGTCTGATTGAAGTGCGTGGCTTGTATACTGAGGCTCGACTAGCTTACTCCTCTGAGCTATTCATCTGCCTTCAGCTGCCTGATCAGAAATAAGTTCTGGAGACGCTAGCCTGCCTTGTTTACTGGCTGGTTTGCAAACTAGGAGTGACTGTTTACTCTGTTTGTCTCTGTAGGTAGCGTCTGACATCTATTCCTAAAACCCTAAAACCTATTCTCTATCCTTCACTGCCTCTCTGTCTATTTTTTGGACTTGGGTTTGATATGTGCTATTCTCTGTTTGAGGTGTCGTTTACTGAGTTGGCCTGATCTATTTGGAGTAGACTATATTGCTCGGGGTAACGGGTTCCCTATAGAGGTTGGTTGTGTCCTTGTTTACCTTTGTTACTTACCTGCTAAAAGTTTGAACTCTAGCGTGGTTAGCTGAGGAGCTTTACTTAATATTTGGCGCTAAGTTGTTAGTAGGAAGGGGTAATAAAAGCTGTTGGATCTGTTACGACTTATCTGTATGGGGATTGTCATAGGAGTCTATTGTGCTCCGAGGGGTTTGTGGGTATTGCGATTAGTTAGTCTAGGTTTTGGCTTCTCCAAACTAGGGAGAATTCATGTGGGCAATGAAAGAGTCTGATATGCTATTGAAGGATTCTGTGTCTGGTTGGAAGGCATGGGGGGCGCCTTCCCAGAGTGTAAAGATTAGACTTTGACCCTTGATGTGAGCTATCTTACCCTTTGCTAAGAAGTTCTCTTCGAATTTTTGTTTCTGTTCCTTTGCGGTGGGTTCGTTTGTTTCCATTCTTCTTCTTACTTTATGCCATATGACCCAATATTCAGTTTCTACCTGCTGTTGTATCAGGCGCCATGATTCGTTTAAGTGCATTGGTTGCTTGCTTAATGTTTCTTGGCATCTTTTTCTCCAGATGGCCCAGAGTGTTGCTTTTCTGAGGATTTGGAAGAAGTTATTTTGTTGTTCGGTCCAATCGTCAGGCGTTGTAAAACCCGGCAATAGGAGGGTATGGTTTGCTGTGAAGGCCGTGGATATAACCGAGTTCCAGATCTTGGCTACTTTAGCCCAAATCGGTTTTATCTTGGGGCAAAGTAGAAAGCAGGGTTAAGAGATGCTCTGTCTAGCCCTCCTGGCAGTTAGCGCACCATTCTTTCAAGGGGCTCCTGTCCTCTTTTCTCCTTCTAGCATTCAGCCATTGATTCCGGGGGATGGCTAGGTACAATCTCAGCTATTGCAGACTCCTGAATTTGGGAGGATGTAGAGATGTGATTTGGTTCCACGGGATCCGGGCTAGTTTTTCGAGGTCTACCTCTAAATGTTTCCACCATCGATCAGCTAGGGTTGGTTCCGGGGCAACTGATCTACGTCTTAGTCTATATCCTAATCTAGTTGTGTATTGCAGAATGTTGATCTTGAGGTTAATACCTGATGGGCTCTGTTTGAGGTTAGTGGTTCTATTAAGTTTCTTTCTACCATCAAGACTTGGATTGTCCGGGCTTCTGTTTGGAGTGAGTAGTCGCGGTCTCCTTGTGAGCACGAGATTTTTTCCCTAGCTGGGTCTAGAGTAGTGTTCCAGTCGCCTGCTAGCACTATGTGTTGTTGTTCCTCGCACATATCTGTTATGTTCTGAATAAAATCACGCCTATGAGGGAGGTCATTAGGGGCGTAGGCATTTATTAATTGGAATGATTCTTCCTTGTAATTGACATGTGCTTCTATCCATCTTCCGTTGACTTGGTCTAGTCTGCTCCCTACAATTTGGATTAGGTTGGCCGCTCTTGAGTTTTGATGCCATAGGATTGCTGTTCCTGCTGAACCTGTTTTCGGAGAGGGGGCCCAAATACCTAAGCGTACATGCTTTAGTCTGGCTGTAATTATGTTAATTATGGCTTTGTGTTCCGGAGAGTCTGACGGGTGCGTTTCTTGAAGACTATATCGGGTGGGTTCCTGGTTAATTTTGTTGCTAGCCCATTAACGTTCCATCACAACACTGACAATTCAGGTTCTTTGTGCTTGACGGAGTAATGCTTGAACTGACCCTCCCTGTGGAAGCCCCTTTGCCGGGGTTGTGCCGTTATGGGATGCTAAGTGGGAAGACATGCCTTTGCTTGACACCATAGGGGTTTAGTTGAAAGGGGACTCGTTGTAGTGAGCGAGGCGAACCGTGACCTGTCGGGCCTTTGCATCCAGAATCTGGTTCAGATGGTCCTCCCTACCGTCGAACATTGTATGACCTTCAACTATTGATGTTGAGACTACAACTCTTTCTGTCGGAATTTCCCCTCCCATGAGACCATAGGGGATTGCATGCAGCACCGTCCATGGTTTCCAGACAATGTGGTCCATGAGCTGGGCTTCCATTGAGTACCGCACCATGTAGGGTCTCAAGTCACTGACCAAGATGTCACCTGCTTCGCCCAACCATTCCTCCCTCCAGTCGTTCTTCGATCTTAGAATGTGTGCTGCTAATGGTGCGTCCTTGGAGATGTTGGCAGCTAGAACCTTGTTGGATGGGCTGGCCAAGGCTATGAGGGACCATGATTTGACCACGACGATCTCCCAATCAGCGTGCTCCTCGTTCCAACGGTAGGGTAATACTACTCTTTTCTTGCATCCTCCCTTGGCTTCCAACCTGACTGGTGTGAGGAACTCCGTGTCCTGTCCTAGGGCTAGCCCTTGCAGATTAATAGTGTCGTTGGCTGTTTCTCTGTTCTGATCTCTGAGGACGGTGATCTGAGCATGTAAAATTTCCTTCTGTCTATCCAGATCTTCTCTTGTGGTCAAGTGGATGTCTTCGCCCGCTGTCCCTTCCACCTGGGTCAGGCCGGTTGGATTCTTTTGTTCTTTCCCTTTAGCTCTCGTTACTTTCTTGCTCGGGTGGATGTTGTCCGATTTTGTGTACGCCTTTGGCCATTGGAATGAATTTTGTTTGGTTGTCAACTGCCCCTTTGCTTGGACCAGTCTGTGTCTGTAACGTTCTGCAAAGAAATCAGGCAATTCCTGTTCTGCAATGAACCCAGTCTGGCAGATACTCAGAAGTCGTCAAACATCAATAGTCCCAACATCTGCATCAAAGTCTCCAAATCGTGAAATGATAACTTTAACAGTATCTCATTACCATCAAAAGAAAGAGAGAGGAGGGGAAACACACAAAGGAGAAGATGAGAGATCACACAGTAATAATCCCTTCGGATCCCTCTCCTTCTCCGGCCTTCTCCCCTCTCCACATCAACAATGATAATAAGTATATTCCTGATCACACACAATAGTGCCACATGGCACTTGATCTCGTGAAGACCATGAAGATATAACAGATTCCAGTGACGACGTCAACCTCAGGTGAGTACCCGACCTCCTTCATCCATAGATCCCGACCTTCCTCCTCACAACCAGTCACCTCATGTAGACAATGTCGACAGTGCCACGTCAGCAGTCGCGATAGGTGGCATATGCCACATGATCAATGAAGACCAGTGGCAGCGCCACATCAGCATGCACTGTAAACCAGAGGCAACATTACTTCAGCATGCAATGTAGACTAGAGGTAGTGTCACGTCAGTATGCCATGAAGTCCAGAGGCAGCGCCACATCAGCATCCCATGAAAACCAGAGGCAGCGCCACATCAGCATGCCATGAAGACCAGAGGCAGCGCCACATTAGCATTGTCTGGCGCACAGAAGAAGCGCCAACATGCTGCCTCCACCTTACACTGTCGTCCGCAACGCCTGTGCACAACCAGCGTGTAGCCAGCGTCGCGCCAGCATGAAGCCAGCGTTTAGTCAAAGTCGAACCAGCGTCAAAACAACATAGCAAGACTGAATGCTTGACTCTAGCAATGGTCGAGGTTGTCCGACCTCGGGTGCTTTTCCCACAATCGTCCAGATTGACTTCCAACTGAAGGCCCAAATTGTGCAGTTGCAGACTTCTCCCTTGGACCTGATGTTGTCTGGGTACCTGCATACAAACAAGTGTGTGTGCTTGACCAGCGGCTTGGGCTAGGTACCTTTGGACTTTGACTGTTGGGATCCCGACAGCGACAAAGTCAACTGCCGCACGTCTAGGCCCCAAGTCCGCGTGTGGGGTCTTTTGCCCTTGTTTTTGGCTTGGGCTGAGGGCGGCCAAGTAGGCCCTCAGATGACCCTCATCTTCCACGAGATATATGGCATGGGTTATTGCATTCCTGCCGGCCCAGTTTTTGAGTTCCATAGCAGAAAATACATTAATTCTCACTTAACCCACGTTCATATGCAGAAACAATGTCAGGAGCAGTGGGTAGGAGTTCTTTCCTGCTAAACCATCTGGCTTCAGATGGGGGTTGGGTTTTGAACTTTACCTTATACTGCTTCTGAGGTCGTCCTCTGCCACCTGTAGAAAAATAGCCATGTTCCAAGATTCTTTCAACTTCATAACCTCCACTCATAGAGGGTGGAAACATAGATGGCCTATTTGGAAAGTTATCACTTTCTACATAGGGTAGCATCTTAGACGCATGGAAGACAGGGTATATACTGAGATGGGGAGGTACATCTATATGATAGGGAGGTCCATCTTCTCCTCCAATTACTTTGAGAACTTCCCAGGGCCCATAGTAGACAGGTAGCAGTTTCTGAGACACATTTCTTCTAAGGAAAACTCTTTAGACTTAACCCAGACAAAGGCCCCTTCTTGGAATTGTGAAGGACGACGATGTTTATTAGCTTGTTCAATCATTTGCAACTGGGCTTTCTGTATGTTTTCCTTCACCTTCTTAATGCCTTCTTCATATAGAACTGCGAATTCACGCGTACCTGGGGGTAGCCTTTGAACCTGGTCCCTTGTTAATGCATAAATGAGACGCCTAGGCTTCCATCCTTTATGCAGTGCATTAGGTGTTCTTCCTGTAACAGTATGTATACTATTATTGTAGGCACTAACATTCTTAGGTAAGTTCTCATCCCAATCGATTTGGTCAGGACGGACATACATTCCCAAAAGTTGTTGGCAAAGGCGATTCATTTGCTCAGTTTGGCCATTCGTTTCAAGATGTCGGTATGACGACATGGTCAACCTGGTTCTATAGACTCCCATCAACTTCTGCCATTGTAGACTGGCGAACCGAACATCTCTATCTGATACGATGGTTTTGGGAAATCCATACTCAGAGACCCATCACATTTGAAACTTTTGAATGACGAGTTCGGTTCTAGCTTCAGCGGGCAAAGAAATGAACATAGCATACTCAGAGAATCTATCAACGATGACCATTACCTGACTGTTGTCGTTTCGATTGTTAGCGAGACTCGTAAAATCAATTGAGATAGACTCACCTGGCTCACTTGGAATTGGCAGCGGTCTCAGTAGTCTCATCGGATTTTCATGTGAGGGCTTGTTCCTCTCACAGACAAGACAAGTCCGCACATAGATTGATACATCTTCTTTCATTCCTTTCCATTCAAATCGTTCACGCACATCGGCATGCGTCTTCTTAAAACCAAAGTGACCTTCCACATCATGACATTCCCCAATGATTAAACTCTTAATTGATTCTAGGTGAGGAACATACAATCTTTCTTCGGTTTTGTCTAGTAAGAAGAGTAAGCCATCTGTCATTCGATATTATGGAAACAACTAAGGGTTCTTTCGTAGAGTCTCCATGATAGGACGCCAAATAGGATCACTCCCATAACCCTAGCGGATCTGTTCTTTCAATTAATTTCCAATATCGAGATAGGGGAAAATGGTTCCAAAGAAATCAGCACGCCTGGACAAAGCATCCACAACCATGTTAGACTTACCTTTTATGGTTTTCACCTCAAAGTCAAATGTTTCAATGAAAGCGGACCACCTTACCAACTTGTCGAAGAGCTTAGGCCAAGTCTTGATCCACTTTAAAGTAGACTGATCAGCGTAGACAGTGAAATCCCTCCCTAACCAGTAGTGCTTCCAAGTTTCTAGTGCATCAACTAAGGCATACAGTTCCCTTTCGTAGGTGGAGCTGGCAATTTTCTCTGACAGAAGTCTTCTGGACATAAACTCAATAGGTCTATATCCCTTACCGTCATCCTGCTTAACACAACCGCAATCCCATTGATTCTAGGTGAGGAACACACAATCTTTCTTCGGTTTTATCTAGTAAGAAGAGTAAGCCACCTGTCATTCGATATTCTGGAAACAACTCAGGGTTCTTTCGTAGAGTCTCCATGATAAGACTCCAAATAGGATCATTCCCATAACCCTAGCAGATCTGTTCTTTCAATTCATTTCCAATATCGAGATAGGATAAAATGGTTTCAAAGATATCAACACGCCTGGACAAAGCATCCGCAACCATGTTAGACTTACCTTTTATGGTTTTCACCTCAAAGTCAAATGTTTCGAGGAAAGCGGACCACCTTACCAACTTGTCAGAGAGCTTAGGCTGCGTCTTGATCCACTTTAAAGTAGACTGGTCAGAGTAGACAGTGAAATCCCTCCCTAACCAGTAGTGCTTCCAGGTTTCTAGTGCATCAACTAAGGCATACAGTTCCCTTTCATAGGTGGAGTTGACCATTTTCTCTGACAGAAATCTTCTGGACATAAATTCAATAGGTCTATATCCCTTACCGTCGTTCTGCTGTAGCACAACCCCAATCCCATACTGACTTGCATCAGTTGTGACAATGAAAGGAAGAAAAGGGTCAACAATCTTTAAGACGGGATAGTGAGTCAGAACATGCTTTAACCTTTTAAACAAGGACTCACAATCTCTGTCCCACAACCAAAGTTTTTCCTTTTTCAGTAGTCTTCTCATAGGAGCAGCTATCAAGGAGAAGTTTCTGACGAACTTCCTATAGTAGCTAGCAAGTCTTAGGAAAGATCTTAATTCAGTTATAGTCTTAGGTTGTGGACAATCTCTGATTGCTGTAATCTTCTTTTCTTCAGGCCTTAGTCCTTCCTCGTTCACTCTATGCCCTAAGTACAAGACTTCAGGCTTAGCAAACTCAGACTTCTTCGGATTTAGTTTGAAGTTGCCCTCGCGCAACTTCTGCAAGACCATCTGTAGGTGTTGCTCGTGTTCTTCCAGTGTCTTACTGTACACTGGAATATCGTCGAGATAGACTATTATGAATTGATCGATCCATTGTCGAAACAAGATCTTTGGAAGATCGCAGGTGCGTTGGGAAAACCGAAAGGCATAACCACGAACTCATAGTGACCATACCTGGTTCGGAATGCCGTCTTTTTTGTGTTGATCCTCATGAGCCACCTCGATTTGGTGGTACCCTGACTTTAGATCAATCTTGCTAAAGTATATGCACCCCTGCAACTGATCCAATAGATGACAATGCACGGAAGAGGGTCCGTGCTTTTTACAGTGATGGAATTCAGCCCACGATAATTTATACATAGACGAAGTTCACCTTCCTTTTGAGGTACGAATATAACAGGTGCACCATAAGGAGATGAGCTAGGGCGAATCCATCCCTTGCCAGCAAGTTCTTGCAACTGCTTTCGAAGTTCCTCAAGTTCCCTGGGAGACATTTGGTAAATGAAACCCTTGAGAATCTTGCTTCCGGGAATGATCTTGATTGTGTGCTTAATAGCACGCTCAGTGATTCCCGTTGGCTCAGTTTACAAGTCCTTATATTCGTCGAGAAGTTTTTCAATAGAAGGTGGATAAGATGAGGAACACTCACTGACTCGCTTGACAAGCACCATCATCACCTCCAGATCCAACTTCTTCTTTATTACCATCGATCGGAAAGCTGGATAACTCGTACAACAGAAAGACAGAGTAGAGTGAGAGTCAGACTTATGATATAACCTACGTAGCACCGTGTTCGCGTTCGAAGGCGAACGCGAACATGTTCCGCCCGAACGCGAATAAGCATCCGAAACCCTCCGAACGCGAACATAAAAAAAAAAAAAAAAAAAAAAAGTTCAAAAAAAATTAAAAAAAAAAAATGAAATGAAAAAAAAAAAAAAAAGCAACTTTTGCGTTGGAGTAATGATCAAATTCATAGCCAATCATGAGTTAAAAATCGAAAACCGAAAAATAATTTTTTATTTTATTTTATTTTTACGGAAAAAAATTATGTTCGCCCGANATCACCTCCAGATCCAACTTCTTCTTTATTACCATCGATCGGAAAGCTGGATAACTCGTACAACAGAAAGACAGAGTAGAGTGAGAGTCAGACTTTAATAGGCCCCTACGTAGCACCGTGTTCGTGTTCGAAGGCGAACGCGAACATGTTCCGCCCGACCCGAACTAGGCCTCCGAACCCCTCCGAACCCAAACAAAAAAAAAAAAAAAAAAAAAAAAAAAAAGTTCTCAGAAAATTCTGAAAAAAAAATGTTATGTAAATAAACAATACAAGCAACTTTTGCGTTGGAGTCATGTTCAAATTCATAGCCAATCATGAGTTAAAAATCGAAAACCGAAAAATAATTTTTTATTTTATTTTATTTTTACGGAAAAAAATTATGTTCGCCCGAACATGTTCGCGAGCTGTTCGCGCGAACGCACGAACACGTTCGCGCGAACATGAAGGGGTGCGAACACGTTCGTCGTGCTACGCAGGATATAACTTTACAACGCGTAATTCAGACTTTTCGTCCTTAAGTTTGACAATCTTATCTTTGAATTTAACTTCTGGGTTGGCTTCCTCATGCCAATCCATACCTAGAATTAAGTCAAAGCGTAAATTTTTCTCAATTAGGAAGGATACTTCATGTAGAATCTTCTTCCTTTCCTTAGTCATGAAATAACACTTGACAAGATTAACATATTGAGAGACGGTGATCGTGCTCTTGTCAGCCAGGATAGACGTGATAGGTCTAGGTAAATCCCTTACCTTCATTCCAGATGCAACTTACGGATTGCCTTTTCTGAGATATAAGACCGCGTCAATCCCGGAGCTAACAGGGCACCTACTCGCGTGTGCGCAATCTCAATATCCGCGATCATTAGCTCACACTTAGACTTAGCTTTTTTAGCCCACGAACTCCGAAGTGCTATCAGTTCATCGCCGAGTTCGTCAAGGGAATTGTCCAGTGAGACAGAGCAAAGAACAGTGTCAGGGTGCTCTGGACGATGGGCCGAAGAAGAGTCATCCTCTGCCTTAAGAGTCGAAGGGGTAGAAGGGGTAGAAGGGGTTATCGACACCTAAACCTTTGTCTTCTTCTAATCCCTTCGACTCAATAGGAGTAGATGCTACTCCTACTGACCGGTCGCTTTTGGGTTACGAATAAGTGGGCACCGCTATTACGTGCCCCACGGTGCCACACTGGAGGCACTGGTGGTTGTCCATTTTGGACTGCTATTCCCCTCTTATGATATTCATTTTTTCCCAAGGTCTCTCGAACGAGATGTACGGATGCTCGGGGAACGAGCGTGGCCTCCTCTTCTTCTTCCATTGGATCTGGCCTCCCTTGTTGGCCATCACAGCAGTGACATCACCCTTCCCAAACTCACTGTCGCCGTTACCTCCTCCTCCCTCAATCTCATCAAGAGGTAACTTCTCCACCGTATCATCATAAAAAACAACTAACATGTGGTCCTGACGCTTTTGCCGCCAAAGGACTCGCTTACCATAACCACCAACCGGTCCCATCTTTACCACCGAAGTGTAAGCCCCTTTTACCTGTGTGGTCATCTGCTCTCGTTGGAGAGTGAGATCACGAAACTGCCGATAGTTATACTTACCAGACTTAGCTTCTGCCACAAGATGTCCACGGATGGGCTCGGGCAGTGCACGTGAGTAGATATAGAGAACCTGGTTATCCTGAAGGTTCAGTCCAGGTACCTGCAGAAGACGATCAACCTCACGCGACAAAGCATCAACCGAAGTCCAACGTTTCTGGCCAATGGTAGTGAGTTCATCGAAAGCCTTATTGGTCGTCGTCTTGTCAAGAAATCTTTTCTTGATCTTTTGGAGAAACTGCTTGAGGTCAAGGGTCTTAGCCCACTCGCCAATATTCTCGAATCCAGCAGCATTGGCTTCGGCCAACACCCATTCCTTGGCCACTCCTCCAAGACACGACGTAGAGAACGCGACCTGACTCTTGGGCTTAACGGGTGCTGTCCCTACGTAAGTCTGGATTTCGACAATCCACAACAACAAGATTTCTTCCTTTTTATTGCTGTCGGTAAATGGCAATTTCATTTTAACCTTTTCCTTCTTCTTTGGCTTCTTCGCTTCTTTGACCGGTTCCTCTTTCTTAGTGGGTTCCTCTTTCTTCTCAGTCGGTCTCTTAGGTTCTTTCTTAGAACCTTCGGCTTTGTCTGGCGTCACTCACTTCATGGCATCCTTCATTAACTTTTGTTGGGGTTCCTTCTTAACTAACTCCCCCCTGGTTGCCTCCTCTAGTTGTACCTTGTCCTTTCCATTCACGAGTCTGATCACTACCTCTAACGAGGCAGTGTCACGGTCAATCTTCTTTTCGAGAGAAACAAGATAGATCATGATGGACTGAAGAATGGATGCGAGCACGCTGGCTGCTTCCTCATAATAAAATTTTTGCCTTAATTCATCTAGTATTCTTTCTTCTTCTTCCTGTGCTTCTTGTATTCTTCGGAATTTCTCCTTTCTTGCCTTAGAGTGTTTTCGAGTTGTCTGACATTTTCCTCCATCACCTCGACAGACGGATGCAGTTCTACTTGCTTTTTCTTTTCTTCTGCTCTTCTCTTCTTTCTTTCCTGTTCTATCTTTTCAAATCCCTCGGCGACATACCGGTCAAGGACTATTCGTCCTTGCCTTATGAGGTCTTCGACCTTCTTACCGGTCTCTATCAACTGAACGGCGGTTTCCGCGGCTTTCAGTTCATCTTCTGCAGCTTGCGGATTGAACTGACCATGGATCCGCTGTTCAATCTCTGAACCGGCGCCATGTACCTCACCGAGAGAACTGACGGAGCAACCCGAGCAAAGTCTGTTTCCTTGTTTCAATTTGGCCTCGGGTCTTTAACCCCCCCCCTTCCTCATCAGCATAGACTGTGAGAGGAATAGGAAAGAATAGAAGAGGAATGAACCGCGTCAGGATAGAGGCACGCAGGCATTTCCAAAGAGAATTCATTTTCCCACGTGTGTAGATGCCGCACAATAAATAAAATCAGAAGGCAGGAATAAACTCCACGATACACGCAACTCTTACAGCAAGAAACAAACAAGGCAAATGCAAAGAAGCAGACTCTCAATCAATTTCTAAATCTAACTTTGCTGTCTGTTTCCTATGCGATGATGTCCTACAGTTACAGGTACTGCAGCCACGGCCGGTGTGATCAAGACAACAACACACTTGTGTGAGTACACACAGCATCCACAGAACAGGCAACAGGTAAGTAGAAAGCCAGCACAGCAATACAATCAATGGTTAGCTCCTACTGTACCATCTGCGGAGGCAATGCAATCATCAACAACAAGTGCACACTCATACTCTCAGCAGCCTGTGCGCATGCCACGTGTCACCCCTGGCATGCCAACGCAGCAGTACTGCCACGTCAGCATCAAGGACCGGAACAGTCTACAGGGAGGGATGCCACATTGCAATGCAAGTCTGCAAAACACTCAACACGGGTATGCCACTTCAAATGCAGCATCAACAGGCAACAACGACACAGGTATGTGCCACATCAGACCATGCCCTGCATTCCATCACATGACACATCAGCGGTACCAGTGCCACGTCAGCCTGTTGCCAACGAAGCTCTCGTCGGTGTAGATCTTCAATGCCGACTCGTCATCATCTTCAAGGGACAGTTACTCGCACGTGCAATACAACCATGTCTAGACTTGCGGTATGACCGCGCGCTGTAATAAACACGTTTTGTTTTGCACATGCGGCACTTCCCACTTACCTGGGTGCCACGTCAGCACCTGACAGCAGACAGCAGATTGCGATGAAGAGGTTGCTCCGATACCAAATTGCAAGGAACCCAGTCTGGCAGATACTCAGAAGTCGTCAAACATCAGTAGTCCAAACATCTGCATCAAAGTCTCCAAATCGTGAAATGATAACTTAAACAGTATCTCATTACCATCAAAAGAAAGAGAGAGGAGCGGGAACACACAAAGGAGAAGATGAGAGATCACACAGTAATAATCCCTTTGGATCCCTCTCCTTCTCCGGGCTGCTCCCCTCTCCACGTTAACAATGATAATAAGTATATTCCTGATCACACACAATAGTGCCACATGGCACTTGATCTCGTGAAGACCGTGAAGATATAACAGATTCCAGTGACGACGTCAACCTCAGGTGAGTACCCGACCTCCTTCATCCACAGATCCCGACCTTCCTCTTCCTCACAACCAGTCACCTCATGTAGACAGCGTGGACAGTGCCATGTCAGCAGTCGCGATAGGTGGCATATGCCACATGATCAATGAAGACCAGTGGCAACGCCACATCAGCATGCACTGTAAACCAGAGGCAGCACTACTTCAGCATGCAATGTAGACTAGAGGTAGCGCCACATCAGCATGCCATGAAGTCCAGAGGCAGCGCCACATCAGCATACCATGAAGACCAGAGGCAGCGCCACATCAGCATGCCATGAAGACCAGAGGCATTGCCACATTAGCATTGCCTGGCGCACAGAAGAAACGCCAGCATGCTGCCTCCACCTTACACTGTCGTCCGCGACGCCTATGCACAGCCAGCGTGTAGCAAGCGTCGCGCCAGCATGAAGCCAGCGTTTAGTCAAAGTCGAGCCAGCGTCAAAACAGCATAGCAAGACTGAATGCTTGACTCACTCGAGGCCAGCCTTAAGTAGCGATGGTCGAGGTTGTCCGGCCTCGGGTGCTTTTCCCACAGTCGTTCAGATTGACTTCCAACTGAAGGCCCAAATTGTGCAGTTGCAGACTTCTCCCTTGGACCTGATGCTGTCTGGGTACCTGCATACAAACAAGTGTGTGTGCTTGACCAGCGGCCTGGGCTAGGTACCTTTGGACTTTGACTGTTGGGATCCGGACAGTTGACCAAAGTGAACTGCTGCACGTCCAGGCCCTGAGTCCTCGTGTGGGGTCTTTTGCCCCTGTTTCGGCCTGGGCTGAGGGCGGCCAAGTAGGGCCTCAGATGACCGTCAGCTTCCACGAGACATATGGCATGGGCCAAGTAGGCCCTCAGATGATCTTCTCTTGTGGTCAAGTGGATGTCTTTGCCTGCTGTCGCTTCCACCTGGGTTAGGCCGGTTGGATTCTTTTGTTCTCTCCCTTTAGCTCTCTTTACTTTCTTGCTCGGGCGGATGTTGTCGGTTTTTGTGTACACCTTTGGCCATTGGAATGAATTCAGTGTGGTTGCCAACTGCCCCCTTGCTCGGTCCAGTCTCCGTCCGTAACGTTCTGCAAAGAAATCGGACAATTCCTGTTCCTTTTCCAGTTTTTCATACTGGTTTTGGGTTGGATTTGGCTGATGGGGTCGGCTTGATTGAAGATAAAGTTTTGCAGATTGAGGAGGTGCCTTTTGTGTGCCACTCGCACTTCAAATTCGACTTCATATTCAACTTACCCTAAAAAGATCAGATTTCCGCTTTTTATCTCTTTTTCTCAAATAGAACGCCCCTTCGGATAGAACGCCCGGGCTTTATATTTGTATGTTCCATGGGCAGAGTGCCTTGTAGAGGTAGTATACATTGGTTCGAAAGGGCAAGGAGGGGGGTATGCATGGGTTTTAAAGGGGGTTGAAAGGGGTTTTGGGAACTTTTGACTTTCAACTTCAAGGGGCATATTTCGGTTTGATTTTTTGTTTTTTATTTTTCATTTCCGAGTTTATAAGGAATTCTGTAGTGACCCTCAGCCAAAAGATGGTCACATTGCAATTCTGGACAAAGTATTTCTTTTACAAAAGTTTTGAATTTTTTTTTTTTCCTGGGCCCCCACCGAAGCTGCCACCAATTTACTGAATATAATGTCCGGGCGTTGTAAACGAATATATATTCATATACAACGCCCTGGCGTTGTTTTCGGGTGAAGACGGTAGCCTGTCCCACGCCAGCGTAATCATATTTACTCTGGAAACAACAATGACGATCTCCTTAAACAGAATTGAGTCCCCAACCTCAGTTGTGATGAACAACAGCTGATAAGTATCAGTTAAACTTTTCTTCCCATAAACCTTGGCCTATACCTCACATCCCTCCCTCATGCTCACTCTCTCTCGCTCTAGTAGCAATGGTTTAGCAGCACCTCCACCTACCTAGCTATGGAATCCAGTGCCAGTGCCTCCTTGTCTCTCCCTATCCAGTGATAACGTTTGTACAATCAGCAATGCTCCAGCCTCAACACACCAGGCAAAATGTGTCACGAATGGAGTGGAGGGCAGCTTGCCTGCCTCCCTTGGTGCGAATAGAGGGCTGAGATTGGTTCATCTGCATGACTGAGATGCAACGATGCTCAAAGGCTACTTGGACCCAACAGGCCTTGGATGCATCTGGAAAGTGTCTTATTGGCCGCCTGACCTGACGGTTGGTTGCCTTTAATTCAAAACATCTAAATCTATATGGCATGGAAATTGATCTTTAAAAAAAAAAAAAAAAAAAAAAAAAAAAAAAAAAAAAAAAAAAAAACGAACGACTTGTTCACACTATCAGAAATTCA